>WNWK01004413.1:0-40000 GCA_009830355.1 Cherax destructor | reverse complement strand
GATATAGGCTAGTAACCCCTTCTCCTGTATATATTACTAAATTTAAAAAGAGAAACCGTTGAGAAAATTCTCCAGTAAAGGAGGTATCTCTCAGCCCTCTGAGGGACATAGCCCTCCTGCAAGGGGCTAGTGGACTCTTCCTTCTTCACAAACAGCTTTATGAAGGAACATACGTATGTATCATAGCGTCACGAGGCACACCTTCCTCTCCTTGCTAGAGTTCCTGATCAACTACACAACAAGGTTAAACGAGAGTAATTACTCTTTTCTCCATAGCAGGAAAATTAAGGGAAAACCTGTGTCCCACTTTATCTACAAGTTGAAACTATTGGGAATTATAGTCTTTAGCTAGATAACAAGAAACCTTCCCTCTTGTATTGAATACTGTTGCAATGTGTAGTAAGGAAGGTATATAGAGCTGAACTCAGCAGTTCTTTTGTGCAGAGGGTGACTGTGGACGCTTGGGCAAGGTGACAAGCTAGGTTGAATTCAGATATCAAGAGTGTGAACACACGTCACACACCTCCCGCTGAGAACAAAGAAAATACAGTGGACCCCCGAGTTTCGGTCATAATTCATTCCAGAAGGCTGTTCAAGTGCCATTACTGAACGAATTTGTTCCCTTAAGGAAAAATGTAAATTAGATTAGTCCTTTCAGACCCCCCAAAAATACACATACAAAAGCACTTACAATATTAAACTTACATAATTGTTCGATTTCCGAGGTGACCAAAACTCGGGGGTCCACTGTACTGACTTTGTGCGGTAAACTTTGAAATACTGTCGGTCTCCACTAGGAAAACTAGTGTTAAAAAGAAACACGAGTGTATCATCTGTGGTATAATCCCGATAAGTGTAAAGTTTGTGTCGCGGTATTCATTCAGGTGTTATGAACAAAGTGACTCCGTATCAACAAGTGAGGACATAACTACGCTTCTGTAGCAGCCTACTCAAGACATCAGTACCGGGGTCATACTTCCCCTACCACAAACTAGGGAAAATTGGGTCAGTTACAATACCCAGGTAAGTTCAGGCATACCCACACCTAATTATATTAGCTGCAGCTAATAGGTAGGGGTGAGATTTGACTGGAATTACAAATAGATCCAGTGATATGTGGGTGATTCTCGCAAACCCAAGTAAGTATCACTACGCATTTCAGATGATAGTGAAATGCTGGATGTACGTTCCTTTGGGGCAAATTGTTTTCTACAAAATTGTTAAACAACAGCCACTATGGAATCTGGAACGGCACCCCAAAGAGATGTCCAGGGCGAGGCTGCTGGACATCAGGCTGTTAACAGATAAGTACCAATTGCTATATGTTTGTTTCATGCAGGAAAGTGTAGTTATCTAGCCAGTTCTCCACAGAAGCTTTTTTTTTTTTTGGGGGGGGGGGAGGGGCACCCTGCCTTGGTGGGAAACAGCCGGTTTGTTGAAAGAAGAAAGAAGATTAACGATATGACAAAATGGTCAATTCACCCGGTTCGAACTTTTTTGTGGGAAGTGTTGGTCATATGGCATATAAGAGCATGTTACAAAATGTGGTTCATTCCATAACCTTGTGAAAGGGATATTTGTGTAAGGTTATTTCACTGGAAGGGATTTTGTTTGTATGCTGCCTTGCTTCACTTATTACAGGATACTGAAACATGTTAAATGATAATGAACACATGTTCGTATTGTAAATATTTCAATAATTAAACAATTAAAAACAATTTATTTTATAAGTACAAGTACGTAATATTTTGTGAAGGGATTCAAGGAAACCGGTTAACTGGACTTTAGTCCTGGAAATGGGAAGTACAATGCCTGCACTGTAAAGGAGGGGTTTGGGATATTGGCAGTCTGGAGGGACATGCAAAGGCAGTGATTATGTATGAGTGATAGTGAGTGTTGAATGATGAAAGTTTTTTCTTTCTTTTTGTGTTTTTCTTTCTTTTTTGGGTCACCCTGCCTCGGTGGGAAACGGGCAACATGTTAAACACTGCATTTGGATGCATTGTAAGGTTTTATCGACCTGTTAATAGGCACAAGGACCAAATGATCTTCATACGTATTATAGAATTTCAATTTTTTTTTAAACATGGCCGTTTCCCACTGAGGCAAGGTGACCAAAAAAGAAAGAAAAAACTTTCATCATCATTCAACACTTTCACCATCACTCATACATAATCACTATCGTTGCAGAGGCGCTCAGATACGACAGTTTAGATGTCCCTCCAAACTGCACTGCGTCAAGGACACAACCTCCTCAAGACTCCTGGACACTGGTATACCACAGGGAAGCATTCTTGGCCCCCTCCTTCGCCTTTTATACATCAATGGTCTTCCAAGTGTAACACAACAACTTAAGCCTATTCTCTTTGCTAACGACACGACTTTTGTCATCTCCCACTCAAGTCCAGCCTCCACTCAACACTATTGTTAACGAAGAGCTCGCAAAAATAGCAACCTGGATGACTGTCAATAAACTTACACTTAATACAGACAAAACCTTTTACATTATGTTTGGGAGTAGAACAAGTGAGGTCCAACTAAACATTATGCTTAACAACACTTTTATTGCTAAACATAATGACGGAAAATTCCTGGGTC
Source organism: Cherax destructor (assembly GCA_009830355.1). Taxonomy (NCBI): domain Eukaryota; kingdom Metazoa; phylum Arthropoda; class Malacostraca; order Decapoda; family Parastacidae; genus Cherax; species Cherax destructor. The sequence goes on along the minus strand of WNWK01004413.1, from coordinate 37,402 downwards.
TGCACCTTGACAGCAACCTGAAATTCAACACCCATATCCAACACATAACAAAAAAAAAAAAAAAACTTTAAAACAGTTGGCATCCTCTCAAAGATACATTACTATGTACCACAAACAGCACTACTTACACTATACTTTTCACTGATCTACCTCTACCTCACCTTTGCTATTTGTGCCTGGGGCTCCACAACGACAAATCACCTAAAACCAATAATAACCCAACAAAAAGCTGCAGTGCAAATGATCACACAATCCACCGCTAGACAACACCCACCCTCACTCTTCAAAGACCTAAACCTACTCACTATACAAAACATTCACTCATACTATTGTGCAACCTACATTTACTGAACAATCAATTCTAATATAAATCCTCACCTGAAGCGCTTTCTTGACAGTTGTAATAGGACTCATTTAGACATAACACTAGGGACAAAAACCTCTATGACATTTCCCATGTCAGGATAAATCTTTTCAAAAACTCAATGTACATAAAAGAGCCCAAAATCTGGAACACACTGCCAGAAATCTCCAGAACCACTGGCTCAGCAAAAAATTTTCAAACTACATACTACAGTTAAAAAACACCTTATCTCCTCAACTTATCCCAGCCCATCTTAAATACATATGTAAAAACTATACATGCATTTGCTCAATATCATGAACATAGGTAAAAGTTTATAATCAATATATAGCACTTACTTTCAATATCTGTATTCATCTCAAATGTTAATCACTCCATTGTGTCCACCTAAGGTTAATAAACGAAATTGTAATTCTTCTCTACAAAACTTATTAAAGCCATATAGCACAACCTAGTACACTGTAGAATATTCAGTTGTCTTGTATTCATTGTAACTCACCTAATGAGTTACAATCTTTAGTTAATTTTAAGTCTATCTGAAATGCTTCGCATATAAAGGGGCTTTTGGCATGTACACCCAACTATTATATTCCTTTGTACAAACATGTATCATGTTGAAATTTATTATTATTATTAAACACAAATAACCCACACATAGAAGTGAAGAGCTTACGATGACGTTTCGCTCCTCTCTTCTATGTGCGGGTTATTTGTGTATTGTTCCAGTCATGGTATTGTGCCTTTTTTGTTATTATTATTAAGGACTGTTGGGCCTGGATAGTAACTCCATGGGTGACTGGGTGGATATCTAGGGACATCTTGACAAACCAATGAAGAGGCTTTGTGTTCCTGACAGGGACTCATACTCAAAACATGAATCTGAGGAAATGCATAACTAGTAAATTCTCACCCCCTGAAAACATGCTACAATATTTTCAAATTTGAAACTTTTTTTTTAAGCTCAAAAAGAAGCAGCAAAATATAAAGCTACATGTTTAGGCATGGTGGAGAAATGTCATGAGTGCCACTACTGATGCGGTGCTTGCCGCAGGCAATCCTGATCAAAACAAAGGCTTATCATAAGTCCACAGGCTTACATTCTAGTCATGCAAATATAGTACTGTATGTGTTCTATCATTTGCATTTATAAAATCACACTATATCTGCTCCAGAAAAAATTCTATCCATTGAAGTTTTAACCCTTTGGGGGTCGACAGGCCTTCTCAGGAAAGTGTTCCTGGGGTCGAAACTTTTTTGGAAAAAAAAAAATTAATTTTTTCTTATGAAATGATAGAGAATCTTTTTCCGATCATAACGCCACCAAAATTATGAAATTTGATCGAAAACTAACGGAATTATGCTTTCGCGAAGTTAGCGGTAGCCATGACACTTACGCATCGGCGATTTTGCCCACTTTGAGCCCTATTTTCGACAAATTCCAATGTCTCAGTCTCCTACAATTATAGCTATTTCGCTAGAACTCTATTTCTTCTATCGATTGAGTACAAGAAACCGCCTATTTACCAATTTCATCTGCCCAAAATAGTGGTTAGAAAATGGCAATTTTCCAATTTCACAAAAATTTCAAATGATGCCAATTTCAAAATAGGGTCCAGAGTAAACAAGGCAGACATTCTTGGCACTAAAATAACATGTTCTCTGTTCATTAGTCACGTCTCCAGGCCCTTGTTCCATTACTTTTGCTTTTCATTTTGAATTTTTATTCTCACAAAAAATAGAAGATTTACTGTTATGTATACAACTGCATCATTGTAAAAATGGTATAAATAATATCAGAGCACTTGTGCATGAATATAAGACTCGCTAGTTGATGTGTATTGAGGCATGGTGTGATTTGTTTACTCTTGAACATCGTCAAAATCAAACATTTTCGCTACTTTGAGCTCAATTTCAAGGTACTTGTCATTGTCATACCAATCAAAATCATCTCTATTTCTGTAATATATCTTCCATTCTATCAAATGAGACCAAGAAAACGAGAATACATCAATAAAAACCATACGAAAATCGACTGCAAACTCGCTGTTTTAATCGAAAAAACGGTCAGAGTTTTTTTCTCTCATTATGCAGTGTGTACTGCAGGATTTTTATACTGCGCACACTGACCACACAGACCCATTCTTTCATATGTATGCCTACCAGACGTTTTCTGCTTAAATTGAGGCCACTAGAATTTGGGCGTACTAGTACGGCACCAACCCCTGCTCGTAAAACGTACTAGTACGGCACCGACCCCCAAAGGGTTAAATGAAAAGATGCCATCCTCCTTAATAAGTCAGAATTTACTGTCGAGTATAAAAACTTGCATAACAGAAAGAAAAATACTCTCCTGTACTTGATAATGGTATTAAGCTACAATTTTCTACTTCCTGAAATTAGCTGAGAATGCATTATCACCTAAAATTCTGTGAATTTCCCAGAATGGTACAGTGGTACCTCGACTTACGATATTTTTTCATTCCAGAATGCTGTTCAAGTGCCATTACCAAACGAATTTATCTCCTTAAGAAATTATGTAAAATAGACTAGTCCGTTTAGACCCCCAAAATTACACTTACAAAAGCATTTAAAAAAATAAACTTACATAAAAGGGTGTGTTTGGGGACCATCGTAAGTCGAGGTACCACTGTACTTACCTCTCTTAAGTTATTTTGCACTGTAATGATACAATAAAGGACAACTGTCCCAACAAATTTGCGAACTTCCTTATTTGTGGGATCTGATTATGCAATGAATGCCGTAAAGCTGATTATCCATGGGTTTCCTGGTAGTGGCCAATTTTTTTTTTTTAAAGCTTGGCACACACCCTAGACTGAAAACTAACCAAGATTTCTTATGAATGTCAATACTAAGTAGATTAGTGATACAGTGGACCCTCGGTTTTCGTTAAAAATTCTTTCCAGAATGCTGTTTGAGTGCCGTTACCGAACGAATTTGTTCCCATAAAGACAAATTTAAATTAGATTAGTCATTTCAGACTCCCTCCAAAAAATACACTTACAAAAGCACTTATGAAAATACACTTACATAATTGTTCGAGTTTGGAGGTGAACGAAAACCGAGGGTCCACTGTACTATATTACAGAGATTTAATTTCAAACTTAAATCTGAAGGGAAAATCTGTTATGGTAAGAATTCTTTTTAGTTTACATAAAACAAAATTTCATTGTTTTATAATTACAGTGATCCTGAGAACTTACTCAAAAAATTTTGGTTTTGGTCAAAATAACGTGACAGATGCTACTCACTGTGTTAATTTAGGATTTGAGGCAGAACATGTTTAGCGCTCCCCATAATTATAATAATTGGGGCAGAATATCTGCAGTGTGTGAAATTAGTATTCGTAATGTCTATTTAAAAAATATTTTTTATGAATCTATTCCTCACATGCATCCCTCTTCCTGACCTGTCTTCTGGTCTTTGTTTTTTCTAGTTCAATGTTAGCTTGACAATGGTCCAGGATGGACAGAAATGCTGTCTTTATTTTCTTTCCAGAAGTGTATGATGTATTTTATGAATATGCATCTTTTATTCACTTAAGAACCCTTTACCTTTTTTACATCTTGGCAGAGATTTTCTATAAGATTCACTATTAATTAATGCCACAGTATAATTATAATTTTCACTACAAATATTTATTGGGCCTGCAAAATTACGAGGAGGGTATATGAGTATGCTGATTGTTACAGATGAGCGTACAGGAAGCTGGGATGTAATTAACTTGAGCACAAGTTTAAAAGCTGCAAAAATAAGGAAAATTAAATTTGTGAATAAGAATAAACAGAAAGGCAGAAATGAGCGAGCAGCAAGCACCAAACAACCACATACATTGTAGCCTATGGGTGTTTAACATTCGGACTCTAATCTTTGTAGAAAAAGTGTTACAATTGTTAATTAAAAGACTACAAGATTACTAAGGATTGCTGCAAGAATAAAATAGTTAAAAAAGGCTAATCTGTTGAAAAGAGAAATGGAGAAATAAGTAAAAGATACCTTCCTTGTGACTGTCCTTTCACGGCTCCCACTCCAGTGCTTCTGTTAATGACTAAAATGGACTAATTAACTACTTTTTTTTTAGAAAAATGCATTAAGTCTCAAGTGGTTTTCACCATATATGGTGTAATACAATTTTTGAGAAAATTACTGATCATACAGTCGCACCTCATTTTTCCAGGGCCCACATAATAGGAAACTTTAGTTGAAGAGAAGGGTGTAACTGAGTTTACCTGTCTCTTAATACAAAATCCTCCAACAATCTTAACTGAATGTTCATTTAAAATCAAGGATAATTAAACATGGAGAATGCCTTAACAATTTTGTTGTTACATGTTTAAAAACTTCTGAGATCACAGTAGAAGGTGAATGAGCTTTAATGTGCAACCACCTTATAAGGAATAAAATAGCTTCAAGACCGTGGCTTAACAAAAATATGAAGTTCTTTTATACTGAAATGGGAAGAGGATTCACAGACAAGAGTGAGGAAGAGTATATTAGCGAACACCTTGGGTTGTTCCTTTCATATTGGTCCACTAGTTATAAGGCAATTATTAACTAAATACAGTGATTGTGTGAATGATGATGAAAGTGTTTCTTTTTTGGGTTACCCTGCCTCGGTAGGAGATGGCCAGCCTTGAAAAAAAAAAAATGTATTACTCTGTAATTATGCAGTTATGGGTGATCAGAAATGTTATTCTACAGTTCTAGTGGAAATAGAGAATTTTATAGTTCAGAAATTTCATAAAGTTATGTAAGAAATGTGTATATCACAGATTACTGGGCTGTCTGAACTTTGCTCAGATATACCTCTGTCACTCCTTGTCATAACTGAAAAATCTTTTTTTTTTTTCCCCTCTGAAAAGCTCCTGGCACAGACAGTCCCAGATTAATGAGGTGTGACTTAATAAGAAATACCTGATTCAGTATCACTAAATGAATATTTTAAAAAAATAAAATTTTCCTTCTATAGACAAGGATGTAAAATACAATTATGAAATTATAATTGATCAGTCTAATGTATGATTGGAAACCAATGCATAACTAATCAATTTAATTCACAAACAATGCATAACTAATCAATTTAATTCACACACAATGCATAATTAATCAATTTAGCCCACACACATTACCATTATTTAAACTTTTATTATATCCGGGTAAATAAATGACTAAATGTTCCGTTTATGTATCAAAATCACTACACTACAAACCAAATGCAATGAAATATATATTTCAAAAGGTAAATAGAAGGAAATGAGACCACAGACTACCACTACTAAGAACTCTTTGAGAAAGGTACTGGTAAATGCTAATTTTCTAAAACAATAAAAATAATGACTAAACAAATTGTGGGGAAATGCCAAATCAATAAAAGATATTAAAATAAGAAATTTTCTTGAAATTACAATGAAAGTATGTATACTGTATATATACACACACCTGGAATCCTTTGTACTTAATAAGTTCCTTGATGCGGTCCACAATATAAAAGATGCCTTTTTCATTGTAATAAGCAATGTCACCAGTGCGTAGCCAGCCATCTGAGTCTATCAGTTCCTCTGTTGCTTCTTCATTATTGAAGTATCCCTAAGAGAAATAGTCAAGTTAGATTTCAAAAAAAGAATTAATTACAGTACTACACCAAAGTGTTAAAATAGTATATTTACAATTTATGTCTAAAATCACTGTTAATAGCATCTTTATAGATGCTATTAACAGAGATATAGATGTCAATCTCCCAAATTTCTGAAAATGATATTACAAACATAGAACCCTCTTAGTATATCAATAATGAAAAGAATAAAGCGAAAACATCGGATAGGCAGGTAAAAAGCACTGTATACAAAAGTACATAATACTGAGATGTTAAAGAATTTTCACAAAATGTGACAACAATGAACACAATAATACACATCAGAAAACAAAATACTGTAATTACCTTTGTTATAACTGGACCTCTGAAGCAAAGCTCTCCATTTTCACCTGGACCAAGAGAATCTCCTGATTCCATATCTACTATCTGGGGGAAATCAATCAGCTATAAAACTGAAGCATAATAAACATATTGAGTCAATGCCATAAATTATCAGACATTACAGTACCTCTAGTAATGAAAAAAAAAAAAGGCAGATGTAGTATTCATGGAAAACTTTTATCATAAGAAGGCATACTGTACAGCCAAAATTAGACTCTCTCATACAGGTTAAGCATTTTTTGTTAATACTGTATTGTATAAAACTGTAAAATTCTGTTCAACAGATTAGGAGACTGTAATAAACAATTTTGGGTAATTACAATACTAAATGACATGTTTTAATTTTTTTTTCAACATACGAGCCATTTCCCAGTGAAGAAGGGTGACCCCAAAAAAGAAGAAAACTTTATAGTTTTTCTTCTTTTTACATTTAGTAATTTAGTATCAGAAGAAGGGGTTACTAGCCCCTTACTCCCAAAAATTTAGTTGCCTCACATGACATGCATAGCTTGTTTTATAATACAGTACTGATTATAGCAGACTGAGGATTTAACTTGTCTTCATTTTACAAAAAAATTTATGAGGTTCTCAACATCAATTTCTTGAAGCTTCATGTAAATTTATAATTTCTATTATTTTTAGGTTAGGTTACATGAACTTATAAAAAATATTTAATCACAAAATTTTATTAAAAGCGATTTAAAGGCAACTTTTCGCAATGTTGAGATCATGTTGAGGATTTACCTAGTATTGATGGTGCCGAATTGTAGTGGTGAACGAACATCAGTGACATGTCTGACAATGAGGTGGTTGAAAATAACCAGGAAACATTCATATCTGTATGATTGTCAATTGTGGTGCAAGGATGAGCAAAAACAGTTGTAACAGAGGCCTGGTCACAGATCGGGCTGCGGGGGTGTTGACCCCCGGAACTCTCTCTAGGTAAACAGAAACTTAAGCTTCTTTACAAAAGTGGGACTACTGGTCACAGCAACTTTGGGATTGTTTGATTTTTAATATTGTAAATTATGCTGTCAGCACCCTTCTGGCAAGTCAGCAACTGAATGAATGATGAAGTCTAAGTATGCAAATTCACTGAAAATATCATTAGATATGAGTTAAAAACAGAGTAGGGGAGTTAGTAGATGGGGAGCTGGAGGTATTGGGTAGATGGCGGGAATATTTTGAGGAACTTTTAAATGTCGATGAAAAGAGGGAGGCTATAATTTCATGTACTGGCCAGGGAGGTACAACATCGTTTAGGAGTGAAGAAGAGCAGGATGTGAGTGTGGGGGAGGTGCATGAGGCATTACGTAGAATGAAAGGGGGTAAAGCAGCTGGAATTGACGGAATCATGACAGAAATGTTAAAAGCAGGGGGGGATATAGTGCTGGAGTGGTTGGTATTTTTGTTTAATAAATGTATGAAAGAGGGGAAGGTACCTAGGGATTGGCAGCGAGCATGTATAGTTCCTTTATATAAAGGGAAGGGGGATAAAGAGAGTGTAAAAATTATAGGGGAATAAGTTTACTGAGTATACCAGGTAAAGTGTATGGCAGGGTTATTATTGAAAGAATTAGAGGTAAGACAGAGAGTAGGATTGCAGATGAGCAAGGAGGCTTTAGAGTGGGTAGGGGATGTGTAGATCAAGTGTTTACAGTGAAGCATATATGTGAACAGTATTTAGATAAAGGTAGAGAAGTTTTTATTGCATTTATGGATTTAGAAAAGGCATATGATAGAGTGGATAGGGGAGCAATGTGGCAAATGTTGCAAGTGTATGGAATAGGTAGTAAGTTACTGAAGGCTGTAAAGAGTTTTTATGAGGATAGTGAGGCTCAGGTTAGGGTGTGTAGGAGAGAGGGAGATTACTTCCCGGTAAAAGTAGGTCTTAGACAGGGTTGTGTAATGTCACCATGGTTGTTTAATATATTTATAGATGGGGTTGTAAAAGAAGTAAATGCTAGGGTGTTGGGGAGAGGGGGGATTAAATTATGGAGAATTAAATGCAAAATGGGAGTTGACACAGTTACTTTTTGCTGATGATACTGTGCTTATGGGAGATTCTAAAGAAAAGTTGCAAAGGTTAGTGGACGAGTTTGGGAGAGTGTGTAAAGGTAGAAAGTTAAAAGTGAACATAGATAAGAGTAAGGTGATGAGGGTATCAAACGATTTAAATAAAGAAAAATTGGATATCACATTGGAGAGAGGGATTATGGAAGAAGTAAATGTTTTCAGATATTTGGGAGTTGATGTGTCAGCGGATGGGTTTATGAAGGATGAGGTTAACCATAGAATTGATGAAGGAAAAAGGTGAGTGGTGCATTGAGGTATCTGTGGAGACAAAAACTTTATCCATGGAGGCAAAGAAGGGAATGTACGAAAGTATAGTGGTACCAACACTCTTATATGGGTGTGAAGCATGGGTTGCAAATGCTGCAGCGAGGAGGAGGCTGGAGGCAGTGGAGATGTCCTGTCTAAGGGCAATGTGTGGTGTAAATATTATGCAGAAAATTCGGAATGTGGAAATTAGGAGAAGGTGTGGAGTTACTAAAAGTATTTGTCAGAGGGCTGAAGAGGGGTTGTTGAGGTGGTTTGGTCATTTAGAGAGAATGGATCAAAGTAGAATGACTTGGAGAGCGTATAAATCTGTAGGGGAAGGAAGGCGGGGTAGGGGTCGTCCTAGAAAGGTTGGAGGAAGGGGTAAAGGAGGTTTTGTGGGCGAGGGGCTTGGACTTCCAGCAAGCATGTGTGAGCGTGTTAGATAGGAGTGAATGGAGACGAATGGTTTTGGGACATGACGATCTGTTGGAGTGTGAGCAGGGTAACATTGTGTGAAGGGATTCAGGAAACCAGTTAATTGATTTAGTTGGACTTGAGTCCTGGAAATGGGAAGTACAATGCCTGCACTTTAAAGGAGGGGTCTGAGATAGTGACAGCTGGGAGGGACTTTTCTCAGCTGTCGTATCTGAGCTCCTCTGCAAAGACAGTGATTATGTATGAGTGTGGTGAAAGTGTTGAATGATGATGAAAGTTTTTTCTTTTTGGGGATTTTCTTTCTTTTTGGGTCACCCTGCCTCGGTGGGAGACGGCCGACTTGTTGAAAAAAAAAAAAAAATGAATTTGAAGTCCCTTATTGCCTCATAAGCCATTACAAGAGGACTTTATGCACATATAATGCATTCTAAATTATTCTCACAATATTTTGTAGAACTTTCTTTACTAATTAATTTAAAATTTGTGTCATAAAATCATGTGTTAAATGTAACAAAAAAATGCCTATGCCATGATAAATATTTTTGTGCTTAGAACTACCTGCCTCACAAACCCTTCCTCAAACCTCAGTTATATAGTTGGGGAAGTGCTAAACCTGTAGGAGTCATACAGCACCTGGAAAATGGGAGGCAATCAGGTTCAATCCAAGGAAAGGGAAGACAAGTCCAATTTCTTTGATCAAGAGCCCATCGCCAGCATCACAGTATTTCAGGGAACTCAAATACAGTGGTACCTCGAGTTACGATATTTTTTCGTTCGAGAATGCTGTTCAAGTGCCATTACCAAACGAATTTATCCCCATAAGGAATAATGTAAAATAGACTAGTCCTTTTACACCCCCAAAAATATACTTACAAAAGCATTTAAAAAAATAAACTTACATAAAAGGGCGATTTTGGGGACCATCGTAACTCGAGGTACCACTGTACTATAAAAACGTTTAATGCAATAGTCTTATTATCAGAAAAGGACTGCAGTGGTTAGTTCTTGGCAACAGGTACCAGAGCACATAAACAATCTGCATTTAATAATCTTAATTCTTGGTATTATATGGAATGGGGATGAACTGTTTGAACTAATTGTACACTTGGAATTTAATACTGGAATTTTTTTTACACCAAATAATATTACCATTACCACTACAACCACCATTACCACTACAACCACCGTTACCATCACCATTACCACCCACTACCCATCCTCTCACATTTGCACACCTACTTACCCATCCTCTCACATACCTACCCATGCCCCCACAAACATACACTAAACACCTCTCACACCAACCCCCTCTCACACATCCCTTGTATGTTCATGTGTGTGTGTGTAACACAATAGTGAAAATTTAAGTGTTTCAATGTTCTTTTTTAAAATTCTCAAGCAAGGATCTTAATATTTACACTACTTTTTACTAATTTTTCAAGTTTTGCACATGAAGGGTGGCCCAGCAAAATGCTTAACCCATTTACTGTCCAAACGTATATATACGTTTTTACCGCTAGCGCTCCGACCTTGATTTTCCCCATAAGAAAGCATGTAAAAAATACGTATATATACGTTCGGAGCGCTAGCGGTATAAACGTATAGTATATACGTTTGGACAGTTAATGGGTTAAAAACCTGTGCAGGTAGTAACCCTGTTAAAAAATATATTATTGCTCCCACCTTTGCCTCACAATGAGCAACCACACGTCCTACTGCTCCTGGATCGTGAGATTCACTGGAAAGGGTTGCCAAGGTAGTTTCGGTCATTCCAAAACCTTGTCTCACAGTAACACCTGAAAGCTAAAATAAATATCTTTATTCAAGAAATGCATTTTAATAGCTTGAAATTAAAACCCTCAAAATATAGACTGATGATCCCTTGAATTACGATAAATTTGAGTTACACTTTAATCTCATAAAGGAATTTAGTTTTGAGTTGTAATGAAAAATTTGATACAATACAAATTTGATTTAATTATACCATCTTTTATGTTGCCAAGTCATCATGGGAGATGAAGGGAGATACAGTTTCTGCAAGTTATATCCATGAGTGTGCAAGTCCATGGTGCAGTAAAAGTTCCACTTCTGATGTCTTAGAACAAATTACCATAAAACTACATTTTTTGGGTTTATGTTATGATAGTTTTGAGGCATGATGTATCTTCTGGAATGGATTAATATCTTAACTCAAGGGACCACTGTACCATTATCCATTTCTAAATAAAATCAAAAGCTGAAATCTACATGGTTCAATTATAGTTTTTACTGAAAGGTATCTCCAGATAGCTTTAATTAATCACAAGATTTTTGTGGTATGCTGTGCATTTTTCTTTTTTTTGCTTGGCACACTACCCCTACACTCGAAACAAACCACTGGATTTTGTTCAAAATAGGCTCAATGGATTTCCTGCCTAAATCTCCTTTCTTTCTTTTAATTCCAATGGGTCACAACAGACTTGCATAACTTACCTGAGTATACAGCCATACATAACTGTAGATCTAATCAAAAGGGAGGAATTGCAATTTACTATACCAATGAGACAAAATGTATTAATTCAGTGAGTACTAGTGATGAGTTTGGGGAAGATATACAGTGGTACCTCGATTTACGATGGTCCCCAAACTCGCCCTTTTATGTAAGTTTATTTTTTTAAATGCTTTTGTAAGTGTAATTTTGGGGGTCTAAAAGGACTAGTCTATTTTACAACATTTCTTAAGGAGATAAATTCGTTTGGTAATGGCACTTGAACAGCATTCTGGAATGAAAAAATATCGTAAGTCGAGGTACCACTGTACTTGCACAAGTTTTGACCAAAAATTTCAGCCTCAGTCACCATAACATACAGACCCACATCACGAATTGGAATCAGTCGCATCTCACTAACCAAGAAAATAACAAATCCAGATGGAGGTACCTTGAGTCTGCCACTATACACCTCAACAACACCACAGAGCAAAATCGAGACCAGATAAATATAGTTTTTAAATACCAAAAATAATGATCAGAGACAGATAAAATATTTGAAAAATAAAAGAATGTTAGAAAATAAACATTCTGGTTTCAGATTGGCAAAATCTAGCACACCTGTATACCAATCTTAAATTTTTATGATGAGTTGCAGAAATTATAGAAGATGGATGAATTGAATGCCTTAATTTGGATTTAGAAAACTGATAAGTTCCTGAAAGTAAATTACTTTGGAAATTATAAATTGCAGCAGATATAAATAATAAATTATTATAAAACAACAGAATATCTACAGAAACATTTGATTAGATTGGACAGATGAAATTATGAATGTATGATGGACCTGAGTTAAAATGTCTTGTACTGGAAGTGGGTCAAAAATAGAATGGACTAAATAAAGAACACAAACTGTTTAATAAACTCTTAACAACACCTAAGACTGAGATAAATCTTGGAATGATTGTAAACCAAAAAATATACTTTTATATTTTTGTCAACTATTAAGAGTGTTTGTCTTTTTGTATGTAGTTTCTATAATCCATTAAAAGGGGGGTCCATTAATTCAAGGTTTTGGGAATAAGCAACTGGGAGAGAAGGAAGAAACAACTTTAAAAAAAAAAAAAAACACTGATGTACTTATACAGTGGTACCTTGACTTACGAGTTTAATTCGTTCCGTGACCGAGCTTGTAACTCAATTTGCTTGTATATATCAAATCAATTTTCCTCATTGAAGTTAATTGAAATGCCATTAATCCATTCCAGCCCCCAAAAAAACACCCCAATAACGCTATTATCAACTCTACGGCTTATTTATCTATCACAATTGATATAATATGACATAATAAACAATATAAATAACAAAGAAACATGATATATTCTAGAATGAATAAAATATGTCATTATGTAATGAGTGGTGGCGGCCACTCCCGAGGTAAGAATAATTATCGCTCTGACCATATCTTCCCATTCTTGCCCTTCAGAGGTCTGATTATAAGAGAAAATGGAGTGGTTGTGAGGCTAACTGCACTAGATTCATAAGGAGAAAACTGAAACAAAATAGATTTTCTCGAATTTTTTTTTCCCAGAGTAAGGAGACCAGCCTACGTTTTGGGTGAATATTTTGGAAGTAAATCAGCGTAAATGACTCGTGCCTTCTTGCAGAGAAGGCATGAGGCATGAAGTACTATGCTCGTACTGCCTCACCAAGTCGACTACATGCACACCTCGCTTGTGTTTTTCTATGATTTCATGCTTTAATTCAAAGGACATCATCCTCTTCTTCTTCTTCTCAGCACTGTCCTTTGCACTTACTTTCTTAGGATCCATGGTTAGAAAAAAGAAATTTGGCAAAATAACTGCATAAAAAGCACAAAACATTGAGACGCTGTATTACACACAATGTAGAGTCGTCACGTCTGATTCGTGAACAAGTGAAAATTATGCCTTATATCTACAAGCATAGTATAGCACTTTGCCTGGATTTTTTGGGTTATCCTAGGTAATTTACACTATGTATAACTGTATTTATGTGTACCTGTGAGATAGAGACACAGACAGACAGAAACAGAGATAGATACAGACAGAAAGGACAGAGACAGCCAAAGCAAATCAGCCAGCCGCCCACCCAACCAGCCAGCCTACCAAACATGTATTATACATGTTCCAGAATTGTTTCTCTTTACTTAGGACATACGTTATAGAACATTCTGGCAGGATGACACTACCAGCGGTATCAAAATTGAAAGGATATTACACATTGGTTATTATCGAGGTTTTTTATATTTCCTCGGTATCTCCTGTGAGTGGCGGCGTATCTGAAGCTTGCTTGTAACTTGGATTTTGGCTCGCAACTCAAAGCAAAAAATCGACCAAGCGACGGCTCGTAACTTGGAAAACTCGTAAGTTGGGGCACTCATAAATCAAGGTACCACTGTGCTCTACTATAATGTGTGCTACAGCTAGAAATTTAAGCAATATTTATGATAAATTCACTGATGATGGCAGGACATCACATACTACATAGCTTAGCTCTTAGAAATGAAAATGGGCACAGGAATATCAAATAATTCTGCTTACCCGTTTGGAAAGTAATTTTTGAATTTCTGCAGTAAGAGGAGCAGCGCCACAGACAACATTATTAATGCTGCTCAGATCAAACTGGGAAACTATGTCATGTTTGGCCACAAAAACAGCCAATGGAGGTACCAGAGGTACTACTGTTACCTGTATTTAAGAAGAGAGAATAACTGACATTGTTGATGACATTAGCAAATATTGTCTAAAACTTCAATATTTCAAGTATTACTTGATACTAAATAAAGTTATGAAAAATAATTTAAAATTACCTAGACACATTCCTCATTTATAAAATAATTCAGGTAAAACATTTAAATTAAGAGGAATAACATTAACAGTAAAACAATGGAAATGATGCTTTACTAGCCTTGTTGGTCTGAATTGTATTGAGAAAAACATCTGGTATGAATCTGGGTAGTGTGACCATGGTAGCTCCATGTGTGAGTGAGGCCAACAACATGCCAATCCCAAATGTATGGAAAAATGGCAAAATGCCCAAAATAACATCTTCGCTGCCTATATGCAAGTATTCTTTTCTCCTGTAAGGAATAAGGGGAAAAGAAGTATATGTATTTACATTTTACAATTTATAAAATATCTTCTTTCATGTATTTACATTTTACAATATCTTCTTTCAACAAACTGGCTGTATCTCACTGAGGCAGGGTAACCTAAAAAGAAAAATGAAAGTTTCTCCTTTTAAATTTAAATTTAGTAATGTATACAGGAGAAATGAGTTACTAGCCTCTTGCTCCTGGCATTTTAGTTGCTTCTTACGACACACATGGCTTACGGAGGAAGAATTCTGTTCCACTTCCCCCTGGAGATATTATATACATTTTTTTTTTTTCAACAAGTCGGCCGTCTCCCACCGAGGCAGTGGTACCCCGAGTTTCAAACAGCTCCCAACTCAAACAATTATGTAAGTGTATTATTGTAAGTGCTTTTGAAAATGGACTAATCTAATTTACATTATTCCTTATGGGAACAAATTCGTTCAGTAATGGCACTTGAACAGCCTTCTGGAACGAATTATGGCTGAAACTCGGGGTACCACTGTACAAACATTTTATATAAAATTAAAGATGACCTCAGTACTCTCTGCTAACCCTTTCAAGCCACCTAGTTCCTAGTCATTTTGTGCATCCATATGCTTTTGTACTATCATCTACAGAATGGATATGAGGCATACAATAAACTAGCCATTTCAGGAGCAAAATTTAGGATCTAATTACAAACCTTTCAGGAAAGTATATTCCCTCAAAGAACTCAATAAAATACTCTTCTTCATACTGCTTTCCTTTGCCACATTCATACTATAACCTTGTAGTAATTTTCCACAACCATTTTGAGTCCACATTATCTTTCAGCTTTTCTTTCCTCTTTTAGAATGTATTTGAAAACAAATTACCAGGAATAATAATTAATTTTCTTTTTTTGTAAGTTCTCTTTGTGAGTGCTTTAAATCATGTAAGTACAGTGGACCCCCGAGTAACGTAAAAACTTCATTCAAGAAGCCTGCTCAAGTGCCATTACTGAACGAATTTACTCCCTTAAGGGATAATATCACGTAGGTTAGTCTATTTCAGACCCCCAAAAATACACTTCCACAAGCACTTACAATATTATACTTACATAATTGTACGATTTCTGGGGTGTTCGTTACTCGGGGGTCCACTGTACAGTATACATAAGAAATGGATTTGCTGTAGTATACTACTACTCAAAACCTACAAATTTTCACTGAAAGTGATTGGAGATTAAATCAAAGGGATATAAGTTACTGGTTTGTGTTGCAAAATGTACAGAAAGTTTTGACAAGAACTGCCAGCATAGTGTCATATTACAATGTCTAATTTTATTACTGTTTTTTAATTTTATTTTCCCTTCTAATGTTCCACATGTGCATTCTTGCAAAAACAATTGTCATTTTTATAGTATTTTACCTTATGCAGAGTTCAGCTTGTGAATTTTTCATTTATGCTATAACCAATCACTAAGTTTCTTAGTACATGGTATATAAACTGCAGCCTATAAGTACAGGTTGACCATCAGTAATCCGGCATCATCGGGACATGTAGGATGCCGGATTAGTGATTTTGCCGGATTACAGAGTGGTTAGGTTAGAATACACCTCACCCAATGGCAATATTTATGCATCGGCGATTTCACCCACTTTCTGCCCTATTTTTGGCCCATTTCATTTTTCCAATCTACCAAACTCATAGCTATTTTGCTAGTATTCCTTCTATTCTGTCGAATGTGTACAAGAAACTGCCCATTTACCTATTTCAACTACTCAATAAAGTGGTCAGAAATTGGTAATTTGGCCAATTTCATATAAATTTCAAGAGATGCCAATTTCAAAACAGAGTCCAAAATAAACAATGCAGACATTCCTGGCACTAAAATAACATTTTCTCTGTTCATTAGTTACATCTCCAGGCTCCTCTTATTTACGCTTGCTTTCCATGTTGAAATTTTATTCACACAAAAAATAGAAGATTTACTGTTATGCAGACTACTGCATTATTGTAACAATTGTATAAATAATGTCAACCCATTTATGACTGCGTATTAGACCGACCAGTTGGACACCTATTGGATGGCGACGTCATTTGTTTACTTTTGAACATCGGCAAAAATTGAACATTTCCGCTACTTTGAGCTCAATTTCAAGGTACATACTTTCTGTCATGAAACCAATCACGAGATTACAACCATAAAAACCATAAGGAAACACACCGCAAAGTCGCTGTTTTACATCAAAAACATGGTCGGAGTTTTTTTATGTACTGTGTGCTGCAGGATTTTTTTATATAGTGCACACTTACCACATAGACCTATTCTCTCATATGTAGGCCCAAATTTACCAGTCACAGCTTATCTGAGTGTGCTTTACACAACAAGAAGGATTTCTTTTATTCGCTGGAACCATAGCTAGGGCTAAAAGTAAGCAGGTTATATCAATAAATGGAGAAAAAGAAATTGGAATGACTTATGCAGCAAGTAGTGCCACCAAACGGTAACAGCAGGTTGGTGTGGAAACCCCGGAAATTTGAAATTATGCCAGTCGAAATTAGTGCCGGATTACTGATTACCAGATTAGTGATGGCCAACCTGTACTGTAATAAGTTTTGGCCAGACTCCACAAGCTACACCTTTCATTGATATTAAAGATATATGTATAAGGTTTCCTGTAGCCATTTTTCTACACAAACATTTCTCTACAATACCTAAAAAACTTAAATGCTTAAAAATTTATTTCTGCTGACTAGTATTTGAAACTTTTTTCAACTTCATTATGATTTCAAGTGAAAAATGGGATCTACACTTTTTTGTCTATTTAAACAATAATCATTGCTTAAAAAAATACTCTAGCCATGTGGGACACCCATACTGATGAGGAAAGATAAGGAAAAAGTATGCAATCAAGAAATTAGTATTGCACATCTCATACGAGAACCGCACCTGTGAGTCAATGGAGGCTAAAGTAAACTGTTTACATAATTTGTTAAGTATTTTTCAGGGTGATATTTCCAGAGCCACTATAATCAATTAACACACTATATTATGCAATGCTTTTTAATAACATTCAAAATAATTGTCAGGGCAAATAAATACAATACAAAAAGAGGAATATATGATTTATACTTCTTCCTACCCAACAGTTGAGAGAACTGCCAACCAGTTCGCAGATGTCAGTTCAACACCCTTGGGCAAGCCAGTAGTGCCAGATGAGTAAGGCAGATGTACCACACTATTACCAGACACACCATGGAACTCCCAGTTGTCAGGAGCTTCTTTCTTCAGACTTGACAGGGGTTTTACACAGTCTTTAGCTTCATTTCCCAACAGATACATACCCTGATGATAAACAAATCAGTAAGTCAATAAACCACATACAGTGATGATTATAAAGTTGTAATGCCAATTTCAAATTTAAATTATTTCCATATGATGCATCATTTGTAATCCACAAATTGGGAATGAAACTTGAACAATGTTTCACTGCAGTCTGAAACAATGATTAGCTACTCAAGGATGGACAAGCATCATCTTAAATTTATCTCTATTCCAGTCATGGTATTGTGACTTATTCTTCACAAAGGTTCTCCATGTATTCTTTGATCATATACACATCTTCAAGTAAAAAAAAAATGACAAAAGGCTGATTTTGCAAAACATTAATTGATAAGTTTTTATAATGACAAAAATATTTATATATTTTATTGTAAAATTATGCAAAAGAAATGTGAAATTTTGAAAATTACAGTAAAAAGATGTAAGTTTTGTAATGTCTATATTATGTGCTGTAGAATATTTAAATTTCATTTAAAGATTATTAAAAAAAGTGGTTCCATTATAGAAATTTATTGATAACTCTGCTTTACCCCCTCCCCCATTTTCTTTAAATTTTCATTTGCTGTACATTACCTATAATATAATGGAAAATTAAAAATGTAGCAAAAATCCTATAAACAGAGTTCTTAGGCGTAGTGTTAGGTTGACAATAATATCACACAGCATCTAAATATTTATTAAAGTAAATTATATATTATGTTTTGGGTGTTCAAGAGACTGAAGAAAAAGACTCAATCATACCAAAGTGCAAAGCATAACAGATTTATGCTTCACACGTATATGACAGGATGGTATTATCTCTCTGGCTGCTTCCTATCTAAAAAACTACTTCCTTTCTCTTATTAATGGTAAAAATTTTCTCAAAAATAGATTTTAGTTTTAAATTTGTAATGAATTTTTATTCGTGTACAGTGGACCCCCGAGTAACGAACACCCCGGAAATCGTACAATTATGTAAGTATAATATTGTAAGTGCTTGTGTAAGTGTATTTTTGGGGGTCTGAAATAGACTAACCTACGTGACATTATTCCTTAAGGGAGTAAATTCGTTCAGTAATGGCACTTGAGCAGGCGTCTGGAATGAAGTTTTTACGTTACTCGGGGGTCCACCGTATTTAGAAATTTTAGAATTATAGTAAGTTTATAATTAAAAAATTCAATACATTTGCTAAACAATGCAAATAGATTTTAGACTAAAACTTTCACAAATGCTGACAGATCATATCACTAACTCCAATACCTTTCTTCTCTCCACTGAGGGGAAAAGTGTGTGAGTATTCTGAAGAATGAAAAGGGAAGTGTGTAGGTGAAATTGTGATGGGAGTGTGGAGGGAAAGTGTGAGGGAGGAGTGGAGGGAAAGTGTGAGGGAGGAGTGGAGGGAAAGTGTGAGGGAGGAGTGGAGGGAAAGTGTGAGGGAGGAGTGGAGGGAAAGTGTGAGGGAGAGTGGAGGGAAAGTGTGAGGGAGGAGTGGAGGGAAAGTGTGAGGGAGGAGTGGAGGGAAAGTGTGAGGGAGGAGTGGAGGGAAAAGTGTGAGTGGGAGGGGAATGTGAGTGGAGGAGTAAGTGAGCATTATGGGAAGTTGGAGTATTTTAGGAGTGTTGTAGTGTAGCCTTGTTGTTTATAAGTATACTCAAAGGTCCTGTCCTCTTGTCTGATCCTATCAATATTTTTGTCTATCTATATTCCTATAAAATGGGAATGGGAGAACCATTCCCATTTTATTCTATTGTTATTATCTTTAAACTACATTATGCATTTGTCACAGAGATTGCTTGTTAGCTGAAAAGTGTAGATCACTTTTCACCTAACAAGCAATAATAGAGGTTATATCTACAGATCACTATTTCTGTAAATGCTTCATTAAATCCTTCACAGAAAGCAATAACAGAGGTTATATCTACAGGTCACTATTTATGTAAATGCTTCATTAAATCCTTCACAGAAAGCAATAACAGAGGTTATATCTACAGGTCACTATTCCTGTAAATGCTTTATTAAATCCTTCACAGAAAGTAGTTTTCTTTGCTTCAAAATGTTATAATTTCATGCAAACACTTCAGGTTGCTCTTTATACAGAATACTGAAAATATTTTTTACATTTTACACTTTTTTTTTTATTAACACACCAGCTGCAGGGTGACCCGAAAAAGAAGAAACTTTCACAACCGCTCACACCATCACCATTTTGCCAGAGGCACGCTGACATTACAGTTCAGATGCCCCTCCAAATTGCAGTATTCCCACTCCTTCAGAGTGCAAGCACCGTAATTCCCACCTCTTGGACTCAAGTCCAGCTAGCCGGTTTCTCTAATTTCTTTCATAAATGTTACCTTGCTCACATTTTAACAACACATTAAATCATAAAAACCACAATGCCTTTAGTAATTCCTATCTAACATGCTCACACATGCCTGTTGGACATCCAAGCACCTCGCATACAAATCCTCCTGTAACCTCTTCCTTCCATCCTTTCTTATAATGACCCCTACACCTCCTTCCCTCCACTACAGATTTATGCACCCTCAAAATCATTCAATTTTGCTGCATCCTCTCTAAATATCCAACCACCTCAAAACCCCCTCCTCAGCCCTCTTGATAATACTTTTAGTAACCCCACACCTCCTTCTAATCTCCAAACTATGAATCGTATGTATAATATTCACACCACACACTGCCCTGAGACATAACAACTTCACTGTCTCCATCCTCCTCCTCTCTCTAACATTCACAACTCATGTTTCACACTCATATAAGAGTGTTGGTACCACTATATGCTTATACATTCTTCTTTTTGTCTCCATGGATAACGTTCTTTGTATGCATGGATGCTTTTTTATCCCTTGTCAATTCTATGGTTCACTTCATATTTCATAGACCCTTCAGCTGAAGTCCACTCCCAAATATTTGAACACATTTCACTTCCTCCATACTCCCTTCTTCCAATTTGATATCCACTCTTTCATTACCTAAATTTTTTTGCCCTCATCATCTTGCTCATTCCTATAATCACTTTTAATTTCCTTCTTTTACACACCCTCCCAAAGTCATCTACAAACCTTTGCAAATTCTCTTCAGAATTTCCCATAAGCACTGTGACTCGACCCCCACAACCACAACTAGGTGAGTACACACACACACAAAAAAAACTGTACTGTACACATAATGGTTTAGCTATCACATACACAGATTATTTGCAACCTGTTTAATCTTGGTAACAGGGGTGTGTAAATATTTAAAACTGCCTCAAAAAGTACATACAGCAGAAAAAAAAAAAATGAAAGGCACAAAATAAAAAAGGAGAACATTTCGAAGAGCTGTGAGGAGGGAAGATGATATATTGTTATATACGATATTCATGGGGAGGCACTAAACCCACAGGGGTCATGCAGTGCCTGGGGTCTGAGCTGGGGTGGCACTAATTCCTCAGATCAAGTCCTTCACAAGTACCAAGAAAAAAATAATACAGCAGGCCACAATTTAGTGCTGCAGTAAATGTAGCAAGAGTAACCCATATGCTTCTAATATCACAGTATACATACTGCCATTGCTGACCTTGGCTGAAATGCCCAGAAACTAGATGTAGGTTTTCTACCTACACTGATTCTTTATATGCATTTAACCCTTTCAGGGTTGCGAGGCCCTCTCCCAAACTCGTTCTCAGGGTCGCAAATTTTTCGGAAAAAAAAAAAAAAAATTATTTTTCTTATGAAATGATAGAGAATCCTTTTCCGATCATTTTTTTTTTTCAACAAATCGGCTGTCTCCCACCGAGGCAGGGTGACCCAAAAAGAAACAAAATCCCCAAAAAGAAAAATACTTTCATCATCATTCAACACTTTCACCTCACTCATACATAATCACTGTCTTTGCAGAGGCGCTCAGATACGACAGCTGAGAATAAGTCCCTCCCAGCTGTCACTATCCCAGACCCCTCCTTTAAAGTGCAGGCATTGTACTTCTCATTTCCAGGACTCAAGTCCAACTAAATCAATTAACTGGTTTCCCTGAATCCCTTCACAAAATGTTACCCTGCTCACACTCCAACTGCTCGTCAGGTCCCAAAAACCATTCGTCTCCATTCACTCCTATCTAACACGCTCACACATGCTTCCTGGAAGTCCAAGCCCCTCACCCACAAAACCTCTTTTACCCCCTCCCTCCAACCTTTTCGAGGACGACCCCTACCCCGCCTTCCTTCCCCTACAGATTTATACGCTCTCCAAGCCATTCTACTTTGATCCATTCTCTCTAAATGACCAAACCACCTCAACAACCCCTCTTCAGCCCTCTGACTAATACTTTTAGTAACTCCACACCTCCTCTTAATTTCCACACTCCGAATTTTCTGTATAATATTTACACCACACATTTCCCTTAGACAGGACATCTCCACTGCCTCCAGCCACCTCCTCGCTGCAGCATTTGCAACCCATGCTTCACACCCATATAAGAGGGTTGGTACCACTATACTTTCTTACATTCCCTTCTTTGCCTACATTGATAATGTTTTTTGTCTCCACAGATACCTCAACGCACCACTCACCTTTTTTCCTTCATCAATTCTATGGTTAACCTCATCCTTCATAAACCCATCTGCTGACAAGTCAACTCCCAAATATCTGAAAACATTCACTTCTTCCATAATCCCTCTCTCCAATGTGATATCCAATTTTTCTTTATTTAAATTGTTTGATACCCTCATCACCTTACTCTTATCTATATTCACTTTCAATTTTCTACCTTTACACACCCTCCCAAACTCGTCCACTAACCTTTGCAACTTTTCTTTAGAATCTCCCATAAGCACAGTATCATCAGCAAAAAGTAACTGTGTCAACTCCCATTTTGTATTTAATTCCCCATAATTTAATCCCAATCCTCTCCCCAACACCCTAGCATTTACTTCTTTTACAACCCCATCTATAAATATATTAAACAACCATGGTGACATTACACAGCCCTGTCTAAGACCTACTTTTAACAGGAAGTAATCTCCCGCTCTCCTACACACCCTAACCTGAGCCTCATTATCCTCATAAAAACTCTTTACAGCATTCAGTAACTTACTACCTATTCCATACACTTGCAACATTTGCCACATTGCTCCCCTATCCACTCTATCATATGCCTTTTCTAAATCCATAAATGCAATGAAAACTTCCCTACCTTTATCTAAATACTGTTCACATATATGCTTCAATGTAAACACTTGATCTACACATCCCCTACCCACTCTAAAGCCTCCTTGCTCATCTGCAATCCTACTCTCTGTCTTACCTCCAATTCTTTCAATAATAACCCTACCGTACACTTTACCTGGTATACTCAGTAAACTTATTCCCCTATAATTCTTACAATCTCTTTTATCCCACTTCCCTTTATATAAAGGAACTATACATGCTCTCTGCCAATCCCTAGGTACCTTCCCTCTTTCATACATTTATTAAACAACAAAACCAACCACTCCAACACTATATCCCCCCCTGCTTTTAACATTTCTGTCATGATCCCATCAGTTCCAGCTGCTTTACCCCCTTTCATTCTACATAATGCCTCGCGCACCTCCCCCACACTCACATCCTGCTCTTCTTCACTCCTAAACGATGTTATACCTCCCTGGCCAGTGCATGAAATTACCGCCTCCCTTTTTCATCGACATATAAAAGTTCCTCAAAATATTCCCGCCATCTACCCAATACATTTCTCCAGCTCCCCATCTACTAACTCCCCTACTCTGTTTTTAACTGACAAATCCATTCGTTCCCTAAGCTTTCTTACCTTGTTTATGTCACTCCAAACTTTCTTCCTGTTTTCAGCAAAATTTCTTGACAGAGCCTCTCCCATTCTTTCATCTGCTCTTCTTTTGCACTCTCTCACCACTCTCTTCACCTTTCTTTTACTCTCCATATACTCTGCTCTTCTATTAACACTTCTGTTTTGTAAAAACCTCTCATAAGCCACCTTTTTCTCCTTTATCACACCCTTTACTTCTTCCTTCCACCACTCACTCCTCTTTCCTCCTGCACCCACCCTCCTATAGCCACAAACTTCTGCCCCACATTCTAATACTGCATTTTTAAAACTATCCCAACTCTCTTCAACCCCCCCAGTACTCATACTTGCACTAGCCCACCTTTCTGCCAATAGTTGCTTAAATCTCACCCTAACTTCCTCCTCCCTTAGTTTATACACTTTTACCTCTCTCTTACTTGCTGTTGCCATTTTCTTTTTGTCCCATCTACCTTTTACTCTAACTGTAGCTACAACAAATAATGATCCGATATATCCATTGCCCTCTATAAACATGTACATCCTGACACCAAAAGTATGAAATTTGATGAAAAACTAACGGAATTATGCTCTCGCAAAGTTAGCAGTATCGACGATGTTTACGCATTGGCGATTTTGCCCACTTTGAGCCCTATTTTCGGCCAATTCCAATGTTTCAGTCTACCATAATTTTAGCTATTTCGCTAGAATTCCATTTGTTCTATCAATTGAGTACAAGAAACCGCCAATTTACCGATTTGAACTATCCAATAAAGTGGTCCGAATTTGGCAATTTGGCCAATTTCACACAAATTTCAAAAGATGCCAATTTCAAAATAGGGTCCAGAATAAATGAGACAGACATTCCTGGCACTAAAATAACATTTTATCTGTTCATTAGTCACGTCTCCAGGCTCCTCTTACCTTACTTTTGCTTTCAATTTTGAATTTTTATTCTCACAAAAAATAGAAGATTTTCTGTTATGTATACTAATGCATCATTGTAAAAATGGTATAAATAATATCAGCGCACTTGTGCAAGAACATTAGACTCGCCAGTTGATGTGTATTGGATGCATGGCGTGATTTGTTTACTCTTGAACATTGGCAAAAATCGAACATTTTCACTACTTTGCGCTCAGTTTCAAGGTACTTGTCATCGTGAAACCAATCAAAATTATCTCTATTTCTGTAATATATCTTCCATTCTATCAAATGAGACCAAGAAAACGAGAATACAACCATAAATACCATACGAAAATAAACTGCAAAGTTGCTGTTTTAAAACAAAAACACGGTCGGAGTTTTTTTTCCTCATTACGCACTGTGTGGTGCAGGATTTTTTTTATACTGCGCACACTGACCGCACAGACCCATTCTCTCACATCTAGGCCTACCAGCCTGTTTCCACTTGATTTGAGGGCGCTAGAATTTAGGCGTACTAGTACATTGAAAACCCTGGTGCGTAAGCCATACTAGTAAGGCCGAAACCCTGAAAGAGTTAAATAACAGACCATATGTACAGAGTTTACTTTATTCACTAAAAGAGGGATTAAAGAATTGATGAAGATAGTGTTCAGATAATGAGTAGCCTTAATAACCCACTTACAATTGATACACTTTAAGCTAACTAGCTAGAACTGAATGTACCAACTGAAGAGCTTACCCTATGTAAATGAATGTAAAGGAGTAAACATAACTAACCTTTATGTCATCCAAATCTTTTGTAGCAGCTTGAGCAGTAGAAAGAAAGAGTGGATGAACAACGACCCACTTAGACTGACTGTTGGTGATATGTTGACGAAGTTCATCTGTGGGGAAAACAATCTCTGCTTTACTCTGGTAATACAACCTGCCTTAGCTTTACTCTAGATAATACAACCTGCCTGAATTTTATTTTGGTAATACAAATACAACCTTCCTGAGCGTTACTCGTAATACAAATGCTTGAGTTTTACAAGTACATAATTCAAACTAATTCAATGAAATGATTAACCACTAAAATAAATCTAAGAAAAATACACTATGTATTATCTAGAGGGCTGAGGAGGAGATAGTGAGGTGGTTTGGACATTCAGAGAGGATGGAGCAAAATAGTATGACTTGAAGGGTGTATAAATCTTTGGTGGAGGGAAGGAAGGGTCACCCTAGGAAAGGCTGGAGGGAGAGGGTAAAGGAGGCTTTGTGTGCGAAGGGTTTGGACATCCAACAGACGTGTGCGAGTATGTTGGATAGAAGTGAGTGGAGGCATATGATTTTTGGGGCTAGATGATGTGTGTAGTGAGAGCAAGGTAACATTTTGTGAAGGGATTCAGGGAATCCAATTAGCCGGACTTGAGTCCTGGAGGTGGGTAGTACAGTGCCTGCACTCTGAAGGAGGGATGGGGATACTGGTAGTTTGGAGGGGCATTTGAACAGTAGTATCAACACACCTCTGGCAAGACAGTGATAGAGTGAATGATGGTGGAAGTGTTTCTTCTTTTTCAGGTCACCCTAACTTGGTGGGAGACGATTGGTGTTAAAAAAAATAAAAATTGTATGTAGCTTACTATCATGGTAGTTTTTCATGTTTCCTTCAATGGACAAGGTACATATATAAGAAAATCATAATGAAAGATGAATTTAGTTTGCAACTGAATAAGAAATGAATGTAAACAGCCTATACTGAGTCCCTTTCAAACTGCGCGGCACTACGGTGATGCTATCTATAGGCCGTAATCTCACCACAATTACGGAATATATCGCCTCCATACAAACCATTGGTGTTTTCCTTGCTACCATCTCCCGTTTACCGAATCCTCCAGCTTATCAACACCCTTCCGGAGCGCAGGTACTGTACTTCCCACCTCCAGGACTCAAGTCTGGCTAACTAGTTTACCTGAATCCCTTCATAAATGTTATTTTGTTCACATTAAGAAATACAGTATAATATTCATGACTGAAATGCTGAACAATAACTACATGAAATTAAGTGAATGAAATAAAATAATACACTATGTAAATTTATATAAATCACTTCATTTACTTATCAAAGTATAGTAAGCATTCAAGGGAATAGGTTAGGCTTTCATTCAATGACCTATTTAAACCTGTGGAGACCAAGAAGAAAGTCTAATTATTTTTTTGTTGATTCCATACACTAGCCTCTGACTATCACATGATTCAGTGTTTGTATCATGATCAGAAGCAAATGTAATATTTTTTTATAGTAAAATGGCCATTTCCACCAAGTTAGCATGACCCAAAGAAAGAAAGATGTTCACTATTATTCCTTCAATAATTGAGCTGTCTTGCCAGAAGTGTATGAACATCACAATTTATATGACCCGTTGAACTGCAACATCTTCACTCAGCCTTTAAATTGCTGGAACTGTTTTTTCCTCAAAACTTAAGTCTGTCTAACTAAAATTTATATGTTACACTAGAAATAGCTGGGGATTAAGAAAATTATAGATTTATTTTTTAACCTGGAGTAAAAAGAGGATTAGCGAGGGTCACAACAGCCGAGGCTGCAACAGCAGCAAGGAAGGCTCCTGGGACATGGATAGTATTTGGTGTCACCAGACACACCACATGACCTGCTTCAAGTCCATTTTCTTGCCATCCATAACTAATATTACGAACCCAGGAAACCAAGTCGCCGTATTTAAATTTTTCACCTGATATTCCATCTATCTGAAATTTAAGATTAATTAATACAACAAAACAGATTTTTTAGCATTTTCTTCCTACAAACCAATACAGTGGACCCCCGAGTTTCATAAAAACTTCACTCCTGAAGTCTGCTCAAGCACCATTACCGAACGAATTTACTCCCTTAAGGAAAAATGTCACGTAGGTTAGTCTATTTCAGACCCCCCAAAATACACTTCCACAAGAACTTACAATATTATACTTACATAATTGTATGATTTCCGGGGTTTACGAAACTCGGGGGTCCACTGTACTATTGATAAGTTGCCCCAATGGGACTAAATCATTGTGACTTTATTGAGACATCCTAGGTTAATTAAATCTGTATTATTTACCATAAAAGTACTGTACATTATGATTATGACAATTAGATGTTTATTAGAAACATTGTATAAATTAATTCTAAAATCATATGTAGATTACCTGAATAATTTTTTTACCTTAATAATATAACAGTATTTTGGAGTTACTGGAAGTCACAATATCTAGTGGCATTGTAGCAAATAAGGTCATAACCTCAAAACAAATAACTGGCAAGTTTAAAATCTATTTCCATATTATCCTAATTATTCTTTTTTAAATAAATAGTATTACCAATGCTTTTAGCAACTTACATACAGCTAGCATACTGTACATTTTTTATTAATATTATTAACACATCAGCTGTTTCCCACCAAGGCAGGGTGGCCCAAAAAAGAAAAACTTCCATCATCATTCACTCCATCACTGTCTTGCCAGAAGCATGCTTACACTACAGTTATAAAACTGCAACATTTAACATCCCTCCTTCAGAGTGCAGGCACTGTACTTCCCATCTCCAGGACTCAAGTCCAGCCTGCCAGTTTCCCTGAATCCCTTTATAAATGCTACTTTGCTTCCACTCCAACAGCATGTCAAGTATTAAAAACCATTTGTATTCATTCAATCCTATCAAATATGCTCATGCATGCTTGCTGGAAGTCCAAGCCCCTCGCACACAAAACCTCCTTTACCCCCTCCCTCCAACCTTTCCTAGGCCGACCCCTACCCCGCCTTCCCTCCACTACACATTTATACACTCTCGAAGTCATTCTACTTTGCTCCATCCTCTCTACATGTCCAAACCACCTCAACAACCCCTCCTCAGCCCTCTGGATAATAGTGTTGGTAATCCCACACCTCCTAATTTACACACTATGAATTCCCTGCATTATATTCACACCACACATTGATCTCAGACATGACATCTCCATTGCCTCCAGCCTTCTCCTTGTTGAAACATTCACCACCCATGCTTCACACCCATATAAGAGTGTTGGTATAACTATACTCTCATACATTCCCCTCTTTGCTTCCACGGACAAAGTTCTTTGTCTCCACAGACTCCTAAGTGCACCACTCACCCTTTTACCATCATCAATTCTATGATTCACCTCATCCTTCATAGACCCATCTGCTGACATGTCCACTCCCAAATATCTGAATACATTCACCTACTCCATACTCTCTCCCTCCAATCTGATATCCAATCTTTCGTCACCTAATCTTTTTATCCTCATCACCTTACTCTTTCCTATATTCACTTTCAATTCCCTTCTTTTACATACCCTACCAAACTCATCCACCAACCTCTGCAACTTCTCTTCAGAATCTCCCAAAAGCACAGTGTCATCAGCAAAAAGCAGCTGTGACAACTCCCACTTTGTGTTAGATTCTTTATCTTTTAACCCCACACCTCTCGCCAACACCTGCACATTCACTTCTCTTACAACCCCATCTATAAATATATTGAACAGCCATGGTGACATCACACATCCTTGTCTAAGGCCTACTTTTACTTGGAAATAAACTCCCTCTTTCCTACATACTCTAACCTGAGCCTCACTATCCTCGTATAAACTCTTCACTGCTTTCAGTAACCTACCTCCTATTCCATACACCTGCCACATTGCCCCCCCTATCCACCCCGTCATACACCTTTTCCAAATCCATAAAAGCCACAAAAACCTCTTTACCCTTATCTAAATACTGTTCAGCTATATGTTTCACTGCAAACACTTGGTCTACACACCCCCTACCTTTCCTAAAACCTCCTTGTTCATCTGCTATCCTACTCTCCGTCTTGCTCTTAATTCTTTCAATAATAACTCTACCATACAAAATACCAGGCATACTCAACAGACTTATTCCGTATAATTTTTGCACTCTCTTTTGTCCCCTTTACCTTTATACAAAGGAACTATGCATGCTCTCTGCCAATACCTAGGTACCTTACCCTCCTCCATACATTTATTAAATAATAGCACCAACCACTCCAAAACTATATCTCCACCTGCTTTTAACATTTCTCTCTTTATCCCATCAGTACCAGCTGCCTTACCCCCTTTCATTTTACCCACTGCCCCACAAACTTTCCCCACACTCACAACTGGCTCTTCCTCACTCCTACAAGATGTTATTCCTCCTAGCCCTATACACGAAATCACAGCTTCCTTATCTTCATCAACATTTAACAATTCCTCAAAATATTCCCTCCATCTTCCTGATACCTCTAACTCTTCATTTAATAACTCTCCTCTCCTATTTTTAACTGTCAAATCCATTCGTTCCCTAGGCTTCCTCAACTTATTAATCTCACTCCAAAACTTTTTCTTATTTTCAACAAAATTCGTTGATAACATCTCACCCACTCTCTCATTTGCTCTCTTTTTACATTGCTTCACCACTCTCTTAACCTCTGTACTGTATGTGTCAGATTTAAATAATAGATCAAGGCACATGATCTCTTCCTAGCCGAGCTGCTATAATTTTAAAGCAGAGGTGCATGAATATTGTACAGTGGATATGAAGTAGGCTCAGAGCCAGATTAAGATTCTGTAGGCCCCTGGGCTACAGGTACTGTGAGGGGGAGAAGCCCCCAGTGATTTTCAAAAGAAAAAAAAAAGTTAAAGAAACATTCAATGAACAGTCAACAGTTCACAATACATGTATATGTGATGTAATAACATACTATAATTATAAACTTCACACAGGATGACAGGTACATCTTGCTACTTCAACTTACACTTAGGTCACACTACACATGCATGTACATGCTTATATGTACACACCCGTATGGGTTTTCTTCTATTTTCTTAATAGTTATTGTTCTTTATTTTTTATCATCTCCATGGGGAAGTGGAAAAGAATTCTTCCTCTGTAAGCTATGCATGTCATAAAAGGCACCTAAAATGCTGGGAGCAAGGGGCTAGTAACTTCTTCTCTTGTATAAATTATTAAATTTATACAGCCGTATCCCACCCTGCCTCGGTGGGATACGGCTGTCTTGCTGAAAACAAAAATTATGAACTTAAGACAGTAAATGAACACTTTTCACTTCTCTGGAGGCCCTCCAGCTGGAGGAGGCCCCTGGGATGCAGCCCCTAAAGCCTATGCCTTAATCCAGCCCTGCTTATGCCCTAATCCACCACTGCGTATGCTACTAACAGTAAGAAACAATTCACACTGAACATATAGCAAGGTAGTCCAATGCAACTTAGATTTCTTGCATTATTACTGGATTTTTTTCTTTACAGTATCTTTACTTAAATTCCAAAGCTAGTAGTACAGATTCCCTCATTTTATGCATGTTCTCGTTAAGCCAATCTGCTATTATGAGATGGGTCATTATGTGCAATATATGCTCGCCACTAGCAATCAGTGTGGTTCACAAAACTTATTGAAGACTTAAAAATAAAAGAATGAATGTCAGCAAAGATACTTACAACTGCATCTTTCTCTGCAAAGTATTTAATTTTGTCCATAATATACTCAATTAAAGGCTCCTCCGGAACTGGACCCACATTGTCCCATAAACACCGGTGGATATGCTCATCCTTCTCCACTCCCATGTACACCATGATGAGTCTAATTTAAATACACCAGATGTCTTCAATTCAATTAAACCTGGTAGAGAGAAATTATAAATATCAGTATCAAGTAGAAACAATGTTAGCATAGTATTATAAATAACATGTAAGAGATAACACATCTCATCCTATTTTTCTTACCAAGATATATTTATCATCCACAATTCCACATAGTATAGCTCACACGTAGGAGAATTAAACTTATAACACTTTGGTCCGACTTGGACCATTAATGAGATGTGTTCTTGAAAATGTAGATATCAACCTGAATTTGGTAATAATTTTCATTCTGATATTGCAAATAATAATAATAATAATAATATAATAATAATAATTTTTATTTCAATGCATGTTACAAGTGTACAATGTTATTGGTAGTTACAATTATAAAACAATTATAAAACTGTAATGCAAGGAGAGCCACTGGCATGCCATGGCATTAGGGGCAGTTTATTCTAGAGACTTATTCACTAAGTACTTAATGCTAAAGAAATTGATTGAGTTTATTCTAGTTCTGTATTATTTAAATTATTATATGGTTATACATACTATTAAGTAGGTAGTAGGTTGGTAGACAGCAACCACCCAGGGAGGTACTACCATCCTGCCAGGTGACTGTGAAACAGAAACCTGAAACTGTTTTACATGATGGTAGGATTGCTGGTGTCTTTTTTCTGTCTCATAAACATGCAAGATTTCAGGTACGTCTTGCTACTTATACTTACACTTAGGTCACACTACGCAAACATGTCCACGTTTATGTATACACACTCATCTGAGTTTTCTTTGATTTTATCTTAATAGTTCTTGTTCTTATTGCTTTTCCCTTTCATATCCATGGGGAAGTGGAATAAGAATCTTTCCTCCGTAAGCCATGCGTGTTGTAAAAGTCAACTAAAATGCCGGGAACAATGGGCTAGTAACCCCTTTTCCTGTATAGCTTACTAAAAAGAAGAAGAAGAAACCGTCAAAGTGGGATGTTTGAATGTGCGTGGATGTTGTGCGAATGATAAGAAAGAGATGATTGTAGATGTTATGAATGAAAAGAAGCTGGATGTCCTGGCTTTAAGTGAGACAAAGCTGAAGGGGGTAGGAGAGTTTCAGTGGGGAGAAATAAATGGGATTAGATCAGGGTTTCAAATAGAGTTAGAGCTAAAGAAGGAGTGGCAATAATGTTGAATAATCAGTTATGGCAGGTAAAGAAGGAATATAAATGTATAAATTCAAGGATTATGTGGAGTAAAATAAAGGTTGGATGTGAAAAGTGGGTTATAGTAAGTGTTTATGCACCTGGAGAAGAGAGAAGTGTAGAGGAGAGAGAGAGTTTTGGGAAATGTTGAGTGAGTGTGTGGGAGTTTTGAACCAAGTGAAGAGTAATTGTGGTTGGGGATCTTAATGCTAAAGTGGGTAAAAATGTTGTGGATGGAGTAGTAGGTAAATTTGGGGTGCCAGGGGTAAATGTAAATGGGGAACCATTAATTGAGCTATGTGTAGAAAGAGGTTTGGTAATAAGTAATACATATTTTATGAAAAAGAGGATAAATAAATATACAAGGTATGATATAGCACGTAAGGAAAGTAGTTTGTTGGATTATGTATTGGTGGATAAAAGGTTGATGAGTAGGCTTCAGGATGTACATGTTTATAGAGGGCAACGGATATATCAGATCATTATTTGGTTGTAGCTACAGTTAGGGTAAAAGGTAGATGGGACAAAAAGAAAATGGCAACAGCAAGTAGAGAGAGGTAAAAGTGTATAAACTAAGGGAGGAGGAAGTTAGGGTGAGATATAAGCAACTATTGGCAGAAAGGTGGGCTAGTGCAAGTAGGAGTAGTGGGGGTTGAAGAGAGTTGGGATAGTTTTAAAAATGCAGTATTAGAATGTGGGGCAGAAGTTTGTGGCTATAGGAGGGTGGGTGCAGGAGGAAAGAGGAGTGAGTGGTGGAATGAAGAAGTAAAGGGTGTGATAAAAGAAAAAGGTAGCTTATGAGAGGTTTTTACAAAACAGAAGTGTTAATAGAAGAGCAGAGTATATGGAGAGTAAAAGAAAGGTGAAGAGAGTGGTGAGAGAGTGCAAAAGAAGAGCGGATGAAAGAATGGGAGAGGCTCTGTCAAGAAATTTTGCTGAAAACAAGAAAAATTTTGGAGTGAGATAAACAAGGTAAGAAAGCCTAGGGAACGAATGGATTTGTCAGTTAAAAACAGAGTAGGGAGTTAGTAGATGGGGAGCTGGAGGTATTGGGTAGATGGCGGGAATATTTTGAGGAACTTTTAAATGTCGATGAAAAAAGGGAGCGGTAATTTCATGTACTGGCCAGGGAGGTACAACATCGTTTAGGAGTGAAGAAGAGCAGGATGTGAGTGTGAGGGAGGTGCGTGAGGCATTACGTAGAATGAAAGGGTAAAGCAGCTGGAATTGACGGAATCATGACAGAAATGTTAAAAGCAGGGGGATATAGTGCTGGAGTGGTTGGTATTTTTGTTTAATAAATGTATGAAAGAGGAAGGTACCTAGGGATTGGCAGAGAGCATGTATAGTTCCTTTATATAAAGGGAAGGGGATAAAAGAGAGTGTAAAAATTATAGGGGAATAAGTTTACTGAGTATACCAGGTAAAGTGTATGGCAGGGTTATTATTGAAAAGAATTAGAGGTAAGACAGAGAGTAGGATTGCAGATGAGCAAGGAGGCTTTAGAGTGGGTAGGGGATGTAGATCAAGTGTTTACAGTGAAGCATATATGTGAACAGTATTTAGATAAAGGTAGAGAAGTTTTTATTGCATTTATGGATTTAGAAAAGGCATATGATAGAGTGGATAGGGGAGCAATGTGGCAAATGTTGCAAGTGTATGGAATAGGTAGTAAGTTACTGAAGGCTGTAAAGAGTTTTTATGAGGATAGTGAGGCTCAGGTTAGGGTGTGTAGGAGAGAGGAGATTACTTCCCGGTAAAAGTAGGTCTTAGACAGGGATGTGTAATGTCACCATGGTTGTTTAATATATTTATAGATGGGGTTGCAAAAGAAGTAAATGCTAGGGTGTTGGGGAGAGGGTGGGATTAAATTATGGGGAATTAAATGCAAAATGGGAGTTGACACAGTTACTTTTGCTGATGATACTGTGCTTATGGGAGATTCTAAAGAAAAGTTGCAAAGGTTAGTGGACGAGTTTTGGGAGAGTGTGTAAAGGTAGAAAGTTAAAAGTGAACATAGATAAGAGTAAGGTGATGAGGGTATCAAAGCATTTAAATAAAGAAAAATTGGATATCACATTGGAGAGAGGGATTATGGAAGAAGTAAATGTTTTCAGATATTTGGGAGTTGACGTGTCAGCGGATGGGTTTATGAAGGATGAGGTTAACCATAGAATTGATGAAGGAAAAAGGTGAGTGGTGCATTGAGGTATCTGTGGAGACAAAGAACGTTATCCATGGAGGCAAAGAAGGAATGTACGAAAGTATAGTGGTACCAACACTCTTATATGGGTGTGAAGCATGGGTTGCAAATGCTGCAGCGAGGAGGAGGCTGGAGGCAGTGGAGATGTCCTGTCTAAGGGCAATGTTGGTGTAAATATTATGCAGAAAATTCGGAATGTGGAAATTAGGAGAAGGTGTGGAGTTACTAAAAGTATTTGTCAGAGGGCTGAAGAGGGTTGTTGAGGTGGTTTGGTCATTTAGAGAGAATGGATCAAGTAGAATGACTTGGAGAGCATATAAATCTGTAGGGAAGGAAGGCGGGGTAGGTCGTCCTAGAAAAGGTTGGAGGAAGGGGTAAAGGAGGTTTTGTGGGCGAGGGCTTGGACTTCCAGCAAGCATGTGTGAGCGTGTTAGATAGGAGTGAATGGAGACGAATGGTTTTGGGACATGACGATCTGTTGGAGTGTGAGCAGGGTAACATTTTGTGAAGGGATTCAGGGAAACCAGTTAATTGATTTAATTGGACTTGAGTCCTGGAAATGGGAAGTACAATGCCTACACTTTAAAGGAGGGGTCTGAGATAGTGACAGCTGGGAGGGACTTTTCTCAGCTGTCGTATCTGAGCTCCTCTGCAAAGACAGTGATTATGTATGAGTGTGGTGAAAGTGTTGAATGATGATGAAAGTATTTTCTTTTTGGGGATTTTCTTTCTTTTTGGGTCACCCTGCCTCGGTGGGAGACAGCCGACATGTTGAAAAAAAAAAAAAAACATACTATTAAAAGACAATACAAGAGAAATTGGTTGAGTTTAATCTAGTTGTATAATTTATTTCAAATTACAGTATGTTGATGCTATACTAGTATAATAACAATGCTAGAAATAGTTTTTAGAGTTTCTTCTAGATATATATTTTATTTCAAATTAAGAAAATGATGATATTATAAGATTTTAAATGACAATATGATGATATGAAATTGCAACAAGTGTTAAGGAGGATGAACATATCAAATTGAGATCTTCTTAAGTAAAATAATATTGGGTTTGGAAGTTTGTTACAGTATGAGTATTTAGTATAGGTGAGTAGGTGATTTTTGAGAAGAGTCTTGAATTGATTTTCCGACAAGGTTAACTTGATATTTACTGGTAATGAATTCCAGATTCTGGGGCCCTTTATGTGCATAGAATTTTTACATTGGTTAGTATGGACTGGGTATGTCAAATAGTGATCTGTGTCTTGTGTCATGTTCGTGGGACCTATTAAAGTTGTTGAGGAGAATTCTGAGCGCAGGGTTGATATTAGCATGTAGAGTTTTATGTATGTAGAAGGCACATGAATAGGTATGAATATTTTTATGGTGAGTAGTTTTAAGGTTCTGAATATAGGTGGAGTATGCTGTCTAGAGTGGGAATTTGTTATCATCCTGACTGCAGCCTTTGCTGGGTTATGAGTGGTCTAAGGTGATTTAATGTTGTTGAGCCCCATGCACAGGTTCCATAGGTGAGATAAGGGTAGATAAGAGAATGATATAGTGCAATGAGAGCTGGTTGAGGCACATAATAGCATATCTTAGATAATATACCTACTGTCCTTGAGATTTTCTTGGAAATTTGTTGTATGTGTGTTTGGAATTTAAGACTACTGTCAAGGTGGATTCCTAGGAATTTTCCCTCTGTGAGCCTTGTGATGGGTGAACCATTTAGCGTTATGTTAAGTGGAACATTTGCAGCTTTGTTTCCAAACTGAATGTAGTAGGTCTTGTCCGTATTGAGAGTAAGCTTGGCAAGCTATACAAAGAGATGGGCAGGCACATCCCTTCCCAGAAAACACAAGAGCAGTGGAAACAGAAAATATCACCTTAGGTATTAAGAGAGAGAGAGAGAGAGAGAGAGAGAGAGAGAGAGAGATCATATACAGTGGTACCCCGAGTTTCGGCCACCTCCCAACTCGAACAATTATGTAAGTGTATTATTGTAAGTGCTTTTTACAAGTGTATTTTTGGGGGTCTGAAACGGACTAATCTAATTTGCATTATTCCTTATGGGAACAAATTCATTCGGTAACGGCACTCGAACAGCCTTCTGGAACGAATTATGGCTGAAACTCGGGGTTCCACTGTACAGCCTCTCCTCACTTAGCGACGTACTCGTTTACCGACAACTTGGACTTGTTCGAGTTTGGAGCAGTACGAAAACCGGGGTCCCCGAGTTTCAGCCATAATTCATTCCAGAAGGCTATTCAAGTGCCATTACCGGCAATTTGTTCCCATAAGGAATAATGTAAAGTAGGTTAGTCCGTTTCAGACCCCCAAAAAAACACTTACAAAAGCACTTACAATATTACACTTACATAATTATTCGAGTTTTGAGGTGGTTAAAAATCAGGGGTCCACTGTATATATATATATATATATATATATATATATATATATGCAAGACAACCACTATGAAAAAGAAAATCCAAGCGTTTTCGTGACTACTCACATTATCAGTTCACATTATCATAGTTCCTTGATAATGTGGTAGTCATGGCTTGGAATATTTTTCATAGTGGTTGTCTTGCATATTTTGATATCACCTGTTTACTGTGATCTTTTGCATATATATATATATATA
>WNWK01004412.1:132500-141092 GCA_009830355.1 Cherax destructor | reverse complement strand
ACTGATAATTTTTTGCTTTATTTAAACCTTATAAATCAATAAATTTGGCAAGTGTCAAATTTTAATTTTCCCACTGAATATCAGTTCTTTTTTTAAAAGATAATGAGCAGGTTCCTGCTCCCCCACACCAGATAAAAAGTAGGTTTCCTGCTGTTCAAGACCAGATAAGAGGGTCCTCTCCTGCACCACACAAAATTCTGCCGCTTCACCCAGCAAAGGGAGGGTCCTTTTGCTTCACACCAGCAAAAAAGGGGGTTCCCCCCCAAAAGCTAAAGAGCAGGCCCTCTACTGCTTCACACCAGCAAAAGAGCAGGTTCCTCTATTGCTTCATACCAGCTAAAGAACAGGTTCCTTTCTAAAGCCCAAACAACTAACAACCAGGTGTAAATTATGATGTCTCTGCCTCATCTCATTCCAGAGCAAAGTAGCCTTTGATTCAGCAGAGAAGACATTCAATATATCCTTTCTAGAAATTTTTCTTAGATACAATTTTTTTTAGTTTAAAGATTAAGGAAAATAGTGTAAAGTAATCAGTGTGCAAAGTGAAAAAAATAGTTCTGCAATGTACTCCTTTTATGCATTCCCAAAGGGACAAAAAACACAGACACAAACAAAAATGTTTGAATTATAGGGATAAATTCAAACTGTTGAAAAAATTCCAAAATGAATTGTTAATTAGGTTTAGAGACAAATAGTAAGCCTATTGATCAATGGATTTGGGTACTACCATTCTCATAACTCATACTGTACAATTTAATTAGGATGTTCCATTATATTTTAGAAATACCATCCTTAAGGGGGAAACTAGGTTTGCCTTTAGTTACTGCCTGAAAGTTTCCTGAAGACAAATGTGAAGACCCGGCCCCCATAACCCAGTCCAAGCTGCCTGGCATGACCCTATCAACCAGGCTGTTGGTGCAACTAACCAACCCAAACTTGTGTACTACAGCCCGGCTGATCAGGGACTTGCTCAAGGAAGTTATCAAGTTCCTTCTTGTTGACAGCTAGGAGTTTTTGACAATTCCCCTTATGCAAGATTAAAGGGTGTCAAGTCTTCCTCACTGTACTGAGATGTCTCTTGTGTGTTCAATATGTCCCTCCTTTTCATTGGTGATATTTTCAACCCCTACCAAGCCTTTTTTTTTCGAAAAAAAAAAAAAAAGTGATTTGGGTGTGTAGATTTAAGACCAATTCCTCCAGAATTTTTCAGGTGCAGATTGTGATAGTAGTATATCGTTCTCAACTACTCTCCAAAGAATACAGTTCCAGGGACTTCAGGCATTTAGGTTCTTGACTGAATTTATTCTTGCAGTGAAGGTTCTCTGTAAATTCTTCAATTCTGTAATTTTGTCTGCCTTCAAAGGGGGCTGATAGTATACAGCAATATTCCAGCCTAGAGAAAACAAGGGGTCCAAAAATTGTAAAGCAGGTTGTTGGTTATGGTGGTGGATGGATACTGGTTGTGGTGGTTGGTTGTAGTTATGGTACTGTTAAATTATGGTTCTGGGTAGTAGTGATGGTAGTGACAAAAGGTCTGAGTGGATGAGTGGTAGTGTTGATAATTCACTGGTCTGCATTTGGAATGTTTTTAATTTTTATTTTTATTCATGGTTGCGATCTTACATATTCTTGGGCTGCTGACTGCAAATATCTAAACAATTTTGCTCTATCACGTAAGGATTTTGAATAAAATACAAGTTAATGATAAAAATGTTAATTTTTAATAATTTTGTTAATTTGTTAAAATTAGGCAAGTAATCATGGAAAACACATTCTGTTAGTTTTAAGAACATGAATTCCAAATCAACATGAATCAGATAAAATTATTTTATTAGAAAAATATGCTCCTAATGGTTAGCCTACATGTTAGTAGTAAGTCAGTAGTAGAATTGTATCTTACCAACCGTTAGTGAGTCACAAGCCTTCCACGTGATCACTGACCATTACTAGTCTTTCTGCTGACCTAGCATTTTTCCTCCGTTGAGCATATTAATTCCTATGAATTGTGATATATCATACCTTGTAATGCATTACAATAGATCCATTACATTGATTTCCATTCCAATAATATCCTTATGTATAGTTATACTGTTCAACTGTTGTGTACTTTGACATTGTATAGAATCAGCCCAGAGCCGTACGCCTGTCGCCTCGTTTGTATTAGCTGTATGTTGGGA
This sequence comes from Cherax destructor, assembly GCA_009830355.1. Taxonomy (NCBI): domain Eukaryota; kingdom Metazoa; phylum Arthropoda; class Malacostraca; order Decapoda; family Parastacidae; genus Cherax; species Cherax destructor. The sequence continues at coordinate 138,915 of WNWK01004412.1, read as the reverse complement.
TGCCATACGTAACATGGCTGAGCTGTCAGTAGTAGTAATTGTATCTTACCAACCGTTAGTGAGTCACAAGCCTTCCACGTGATCACTGACTGTTACTAGTATTTCTGCTGACCTAGCATGTTATAGATCACCCTTTGAATGCCGTTAGCATCCTTGCTCACTAGTCAGTGCAAGACAGAATAGCAAAGAGCTCTGAGTGTTCTTCCATTATTACTAATATATAAGTTACGAACTAAGCTACGTTTGTGTTTATTACCAAATCCATCAAGAACCCACACGACATACATATTGAATCAAATAAAGGAGGACCACTTTGATTTTTGCTTGTGCTGTGCATCGAGACCATTACGTTTCAATGACCAGCAGTAATCCGCCATCATGCTGACATTCCATTTGCCCTGGTATCGAGTTTCCATGGTGCAAATATCCTGATGGAATCACTCTCCTTGTTCCTCACTGTAGTCCCCACAATTGTTGGGAAAATAGTCAAGATGCGAGTGCAAAAAAGTGCATATTCACACTCATTCTAGACCCAAGTTGTTGGAAACTTGAAATCAGGTCTTGGATCATTTTTTTCATATTTGGGGGAGTGCCTGTTTCCCAGGAAGTTGTGGACAATCTGCTTGAATGAAAACCAGGCATTCACCTCGACACCTGCTAATGCTTCATCAAAATACTTGTCCTTTATCAATTCCCGAATCTCAGGGCCAACAAAGATTCCTGCCTTTAGCTTGCCTTCACTTATATGAGGAAACTTTGACTCCAGGTAGTACTTGAAAGCAGTTCCATTCTTGTTCAAGGCCTTCACAAAATTTTTCATAAGCCTTAATTTGATGTGGAGTGGTGGCAGCAGAATTTTCTTGGGGTCAACTAGTGGCACAGTTTTCACGTTGTGATTTCCGGGTAAGAAGCTGGTTCTTGGTGGCCAGTCTTTTTGTTCATAGTGCTGGCTGTCTGTCCTACTATCCCAAAGACACAGAAAACAGGGATACATACTTGGTGTATCCGCCTTGAAGACCTAGTAGGAGAAATAACTTTAAATCACCACAAATGAGAAAATTGTAATTCTGGTACTTAATTGCAGATACATATTAGTGTATTCATATTTGCATAAGTTTCTGACATTTGGACACTATGTCCAATTGGCACAGATGCAGCTGTGTTGCCATTGTAGAGAAGTACAGCCTTTAAACGTCTTTTAGATTATTATTATAATCAAATAGAAGCGCTAAACCACAGGGGTTATACAGCGCAAACGTCTTTTAGAAGAATCAATGAAGCGTATCCATTCATCTGCTTTGTATGACATCCCATGTGTTCAATAAGGCCAGAAATATTTGAACAGAAAACTAAAGATTCCTCTCTGTCAAAGAACTGAGTGAATTCCGCTTCACGATGACAGTACCCAGCGAATGTTGTTCCAGGAGCTAGAAGCCTGTGTTCCTTCAGTCTAGAGCCAAGTAACTGTGCACTTTCTTTTGGAAGGTTAAATTAAGGTCTCTCACCAAGTCATTGAGGTCAACTTGGTTGAAGGGTTTGGGATCGTCATTTATTGGTGGTTCATAGTCAACTTCTATCTCCTTAGAATCACTGGTATCAGACTGATGAAATTTGCCATGTCTCAGGTGGCACAGGTACAGGAATATCTTCAGTGTGGAACAGGCCTTATTGCTGAAGGAATATTTGGGTATATTATGAGGTCTTTAGTCTTCTTGTTGAATCCAGCTACACTACTTTAGTCATACAAAAGTAGCAGTCATCATGGTGGTTCATCTGCTCCTGCCATACCATTGGTACTCCAAAGGGCATACGTTTAAGTTTTGCAACTGACCACATTTGGAGCTTACTGATGCAACTCTTGCAAGCTTTGTGTGGTGCAAATGGTTTGTCCTGGTCTCCAAGTTTGCAGCCAAAATAAGCAAAGTAGCAGCGCTTCAATAAAGGAGTAATGTTGCTCCGGGAATCTGAAGGTGTGAATTGCCCGCAGACATAGCAAAATATGTCTGGTGAATTTATGCAGCCTCTAGATATATTAATAATCTGAAAATATGGAAAAATATATTAGATTTAACATTTAATTCAATATACGGTAAAAAAAATTAATTGGCAATATAGTTTCCGTATAACTTGACAACCTGATGTGATAGAGATGAATAAAAAACACAATGAATCGCTATTTTACATACAAATACCGAAAAAGATACCATAGAGTCAATAAAAAAAATCATGCAGACCAGTGTAATAGGAATGGATGGAGGTGGCTGAGAAATGGTACCTGGTGTACTTACTGGGTGTGAACACGCAAGTTTGGTTGATACTTAACTAGTCAGGTAGGGCTTCACTACGACTGATCCAGGCAGAGGCTGCCACATAACAATGAGCTCACTCACACACTCACACACACACACACACACACACACACACACACACACATACACACACACACACACCCGCCTCAGTGAAGAGGCGGGGCCAGGAGCTATGACTCGACCCCTGCAACCACAAATAGGTGAGTACAAATAGGTGAGTACACACACACACACACACACACAGCCCCCGGTGGCCTAGTGGTAAAGCTCTTGCTTCACGCACGGAGGGGCCGGGTTCTATTCCCGGCGGGGCGGAAACATTTCGAAGTACCTTTGATATACCTTTGAAGAGTTTCGAGAGTATCTACTCTCTGAGCCCGGCCATGGGCCAGGCTCGTCTGGTGCTTGCCTGGTCAACCAGGCTGTTGCTGCTGGAGGCCCGCTGCCCCACATATCCATCACAGCCTGGTTGATCTGGCACCTGGTGAAGATATTTGTCCAGTTTCCTCTTGAAGGCTTCTACACTGGTTCCAGCCGTGTTTCGGATATCTTCTGGTAATATGTTGAATAGTCTGGGACCCCGGATGTTAATACAGTGCTCCCGTATTGTCCCCACCGCACCCCTGCTCCTCACTGGGTTTATTTTACACTTTCTCCCATATCTCTCACTCCAGTATGTTGTTATGGCAGTGTGCAGATTTGGACCAGGCCCTCAAGTACTTTCCATGTATATATTATCATGTATCTCTCTCCTCCGCTCCAATGAGTACATGTTCAAGACTTGAAGGCGTTCCCAATAATTTAGATGTTTCAATGGCTCAATGTGAGCCGTAAACGATCTCTGGATTTGTTCCAGCTCTGCTATTTCTCCTGCCCTGAACGGGGCCGTCAGCACTGAGCAGTATTCTAAGTGAGGGAGCACTAGCGATTTGAATAGTGTCACCATCGGCATTATTTCCCTTGTTTTGAAAGTTCTCAATACCCACCCCGTCATCTTCCTGGCTGTTGTGATCTTTGTCTTGTTATGGTCTTTAAACGACAGATCAGCAGACATAATTATTCCCAAGTCCTTTACGTGTTCCTTTCGTTCTATGTGGTGACCCTCTTGCGTTTTGTATATAGTGTTCCTTTTGAGTTCTTCATTTTTCCATACCTAAGCAGCTGAAACTTATCACCATTGAACGTCATGTTGTTCTCCACTGCCCATTGGAAGACCCTGCTTATGTCCTCCTGTAATTTTTCAGTGTCCTCTACCGTAGTGACTTTCATGCTTATTTTAGTGTCATCTGCAAATGATGATACAAAAGTGTGCTGGGTGTTTTTATCTATGTCTGCTATGAGGATGAGAAACAGCAGAGGTGCCAGGACAGTGCCTTGGGGCACTGAGCTTTTGACCTCGCTGATGCTGGATCTTGCCCTGTTCACTACTACTTTTTGTGTTCTTTGTGTTAGGAACTCAAAATCCATCTGCCTACCTTCCCGTAATGCCTATGGCCCTCATTTTGTGCGCTATCACTCCATGATCGTATTTGTCAAACGCCTTTGCAAAATCTGTGTAAATCACATCTGCGTTTTGGTCGTCCTCCAATGCCTCCGTAATTCTGTCATAATGGTTCAGCAGCTGTGACAGGCATGATCGACCCGCTCTAAAGCCATGCTGGTTCGGGTTATGTTGGTTGTGCTGGTCCATGAACTTTGTAATCTGCCGTCTCATCACTCTTTCAAAGATTTTTATGATGTGAGAAGTGAGGGCTACTGGTCTGTAATTTTTAGCTAGTGCTCTACTACCTCCCTTATGCAAAGGAGCTATGTCTGCACTCTTTAAGGCCTCTGGAATTTCACCTAGATCTAAGCTCTTTCTCCACAGAATACTAAGGGCTCTTGCTAATGGTACTTTGCACTGCTTTATAAATAAAGCATTCCATGAATCTGGTCCAGGTGCTGAGTGAGTGGGCATGTTGGCCATTTCTTTTCGAAATCTATGGGATTTGTACTAATGTCGGTTAGGTGGTCTGCGCAGCCTTCTGCTGGAGTGAAAAATATTTCTGCATTTTCTACCTTGCTGTCATTTAGTGGGTTGCTGAACACTGACTCATACTGTTCTTTTAGAATTTCACTCATTTCTGTTCATCGTCCGTATACGAATCTCCTCTCAATAATGGTCCAATTCTACAGGTAGTTCTTAGCTTGGATTTTGCATAGGAGTAGAAATATTTTGGGTTTCTTGCAATATCCTGTATGGCTCTTTGTTCCCTTTGTACTTCTTCTGTCAGGTATGACATCTTAAGTTTTTGTTCTAATTCCGTGATCTCTCGGTTAAGGCTATCTCTCTTCTGTTGCAACATAACTGTGTTTTTCAGCAATTCAGTAACCCGTTTTCTTCTCCTGTACCATCTCCTACGCCTCTCTCTATATCTGATCTTCTTCGGGGTTTCCTCAATGGTACGTGTTTCATACATACCTTGTATGCTTCTGTATTCAGCTTCTCTAGGCACTGGTGGGGATTTAGGGTGCTCATGTCTGATTCCCATGATATGTCTGATAGCTCTTGGTTTATTTTTTCCCAGTCAATTCTATGGTTATTAAAATTAAACTTACTGAACATTCCGTCTCTAACATTAGTGTCGCAGTTCCCTAACCCTGAGTTAATACTAGTTTGAACTTCTATGATGTTATGATCAGAGTATATTGTTTTTGTAACTGTTATGTCTCTGATTAATTCCTCGTTGTTTGTGAATATCAAATCCAGGGTATTTTCATTTCTAGTGGGATCAATTATCTGTTGGTTTAGTGAGTACTTTTCACAAAGCCTCATTAGTTCCCTGGTATGTGCCTGTTGGGCCAGGGTGCTTCCAGGAGTTATTTCTGGTATAACATTATGGTGCCTCATCTTCCATTTTACATGAGGAGATTAAAATCTCCAAGGATTAAAATGTTTGGGGTGGATTTTCTAGCCTATCCAGATAGCTATCTATCTTCTTTAACTGCTCTGTGAATTCCTCCGCAGTTGCTGATGGTGGTTTGTATACTAGGATAATTACTAGATTCTTATTTTCCACTTTAATGCCGAGGATTTCTACTATATCATTCGTAGCGTTCAAAACTTCTGTGCAACAGAGAGTATCTTTTATATAGAGTCCTACTCCTCCCTGTGACCTATTAATTCTATCACATCTATACATGTTATAGTTTTCTATCTGAATCTCTCCGTCCAAAACATCCCTTGTATGTGTTTCTGTAAATGCTCCAAACATGGCATTTGCTTCTGATAGGAGTCCACTAACATAACTAACTTTGTCATTTTTATTTGATTTCAGACCCTGAATATTTGCAAATATGAAGCAGGAGTTACCATTTGGGATGTTTGGTCTTTCTTTGTGTTTGGTTAGTACCACTGGTGATGTCCTACCTGGTATGGCCCCTGGTGCCCATACCCCTGGTTTCTCCAGTACTGACTTTGATTGTTTATACAGCCCTGATGAGCTGGTGCCTGTCTTGTCTTGTCCCACTGTTCTGCCCATCTGTCCCCTCTGTACCATTTCCACCTTTTGTCTCTTTCTTTTATCTGGTTGTTTCTCCTTATATCTAAAAAAGATTGCTGTTCTTTTTCATTTTCCCTTTCCCTGCTTTCTCTGTATCGTACTGTTCCCTTTATATGGTGGTCTGGGCAGCTCATGTCATAACATTCTCTGGACTGTGTTGAAGCTTGACACATCACTGGATGGAAGTATCTGCACTCTTTGTTAAACCGACACTTTCCTTTCCTTAACATGTTGGCACATTTTCTGGTGTGTTTATTCCAACAATCTCTGCCATAAAGGCACATACCTTTAGTGTTTAGTGTTTCCTTACACACACTCACACACATACATACAACAGGCCTAGTGTCAAATCGACATGTGCCTAGGACAAAATGGTAACTAACTAACACACACACATGACTCGACCCCTGCAACCACAAATAGGTGAGTAAATAGGTGAGTACACACACACACACACGTTCCTTACACACACATACACACACACATATATACAACAGGCCTAGTGTCTAATCGACATGTGCCTAGGACAAAATGGTAACTAACACACACACACACACACACACA
>WNWK01004412.1:105000-127500 GCA_009830355.1 Cherax destructor | reverse complement strand
ACAAAGTGCATTTCTTTTTTTTTTTGTCACTAAACTTACCTAGCGAGCTCACCTTTATGATAAATTAATGTTCAGTAATACAGTTTAGCCCTGCTCAACTTATCTAGCGTCAACATACATTTAGTGGGTGTTGCTTAGTAAAACAAGTGAAGGAGAGTTTGTTTCACAATATTCAGTCTGGTTGTGACCAACCTAGTGAAACTATGATTTTAAAAATATATATAAAAGCATGTGTTTTTAGGCATATAATGTAATTTTAACACAGAGAGGCTGTGGCAACAATGAATTTGCATTATTTACCAATGTATGGATTCTTAAGATATATAATGTAATCCAAAATTCTCATTCTCTCTCTCTTTTCTCTCTCTCTTTTTCTCTCTCTTTTCTCTCTTTTCTCTCTCTTTTCTCTCTCTCTCTCTCTCTCCTCTCTCTCTCTCTCTCTCTCTCTCTCTCTCTCTCTCTCTCTCTCTCTCTCTCTCTCTCTCTCTCTCTCTCTCCTATACATAATTTTTGTTGCCCTATTCTGTGATGGGGTTATCTATATAAAAGAAATTAATTTTTCATGTGTGGGGGATAGGCCATCCTGAGAGAAAAGGATTCCCCAGTAATAGTAACTCCAGTTCTGCTGGAACGAAACCTTTGAAGCAGCTCCTGTGGCTGCTGTATGAACCCTTAGTGGAATACCTGACCAGGCTGGCATATTTCAACACTATGTATGAGATCCATCCTGTGTGATACAATAATGCAAGCAAAATTTCAAAATTAAATGCAGCAGCAGCAGCGATGTAATCACCAGCAGCAGCAGTGATAATGAGGCTGGGATAGTAACAGTTCCAGCCTAGGAACTTCAACAGCAGCAGTGATGATGAGGCTGGGATAGTAACAGTTCCAGCCTAGGAACTTCAACAGCAGCAGTGATGATGAGGCTGGGATAGTAACAGTTCCAGCCTAGGAACTTCAACAGCAGCAGTGATGATGAGACTGGGATAGTAACAGTTCCAGCCTAGGAACTTCAACAGCAGCAGTGATGATGAGGCTGGGATAGTAACAGTTCCAGCCTAGGAACTTCAACAGCAGCTTCAGTGAGAGGCAAAAGGTTGAGACAGTGATAGTAACCATTTTAAAGAACTAGGGAAGAAACAACGGCGGCGACAGCAGTGGTAGAGACAGGAACATGAAGGCTGTGGCAGAAACATCAACAAAAGCCGCAGGGGATGAAGGCCTTGTAACTTCTCATGAGGAGGAAGACCGTGAACTTTCCTCTTTCAGCACTCTGTTCCAGATAACTTTCCCGACCAGCGTACTGTAATGGCAGCGGGAGTGCTCTCTATGCTACACGCTGCCTCTCATGCCTGCAACTGCCCGGAGAGGCAAACTTTATTGGCCAAAGCCACTCATCCTGAGGAGAAACACCGCCATAAAGACAATACATTCGAGTCCAACAAGTCTAGCCTTCAGAATTTCTGGTTTCTCTTGCTCAAGGTCGCGAGTGAGCAGGATGGATGTGGGGCACCAGTTCTCCAGCAGCCTCCCTTCAGTACATGCCATTATGAAATAAACAGTATCGTCAGGAGTTTAGTAATAAACATTAATCATACAAACTGCCTTTACACATTAACATGATATTTGTATACTTATTACATTAAATTTTTACCAAGATGTAGAACAAATTGGGTACCCAAAATTATGATGTTCAACGAAGCCAGTTATTAAGCTAACACGTAAACAAATATCTCAAATTTGCTTGCAACAAATTAGACATAATTTGTCGATATAAATCCATATGAAATCCTGCTAACCCTTATGAAGTTTAGTTCTTATGCAGGGACACTACTGAAACGTTATTCAACTTTACCTAACGTTGCACAAGGCTCCCACCCACAAACCTGCCAGGTTGATATAAGAGCTAATACATAATGTATTTCTACTGTGTGATACTGTTGGCTAGCTTGGCTAGATATGGTAGATATACACCAAGAGCTGTGTACATCTCTCACTCTAGATACTTGACAACACTCTTTAATCTCTATCTTAGGAACTGAAGTATCATTGATGTTAGTGCTTGGGTAGATCGCAGCTTTAATGACCTTCACAGATTAGAACATAATAAACTAGTATTACTGTCTAGCAGCTAGTATGGTTGACAGCTGCTATTATCTTGCATCTGGTGCTGTAAGCTGAAAACTGCTAATTTCTGGCAGCAATTATAATCTAACAGATGGTATTATTATTTGTCAGTCTGTACTATTAGTTGGTATTACTGTCAGGTAATTTGTACTATTAACTAGGTAGTACTATTAACTAATTGGTATTATTAACTAGCTGGTACTATGAGCCGACTAAACGGATGGTTGGCACAGGTGACCCGACCCCACCTCACGCCTGACCCCTTAGCCTTTAGTAGAGGTGACCTGGTCAGGTTATGGTGGTGTTGTGAGTCACTACGCAACAATGGCGTCTTGCACACACCCTAGCCAACTCTCCCTTATAGCAAACCTTGCACACTTCCTCAGCGATATTAGGACTATGAATTCTTGTAAGCGTTAAACGCGTAGGGGGTAATATAGCGCCTGGGAAATGGATGCTCCAAGGAAGGGACGCTCTAATTTACTAGATTAAAACCCCTCTATCAGAATCACGGCAGACCCCTTTGAAGGACTCTGCCATGGGTGGTGAAAGAAGACGCAGAACCCCACTGTCTGCTGAATGAGGCATACTGATACCAGATTCGATTTTGCCTCCGAAGAGGCTAGTTTACTGCGCACCTTATATCCATCCTGTGGACGGTAGAGCAAGAGTATACAGATACACAGCAAATTTAGGACACTTGCTCAGAAAAAAGCAAAAGTGGTGCGTATATTCAAGGAGGAGGACAGACAGGGACACACATTCAACTAATGTGACATTTTACTGTGGCAATAAAATATCACATTAGTTGCACGTGTGTCCTTTTACCTAGCAAATGGACACAGTTCAGTAATTCTGAAGTAAACAATGTCTAAAAAAAATTGATTAATGTCGCCAGGAAGCGTGCTGATATACTTGGATAGGAATTATTAAAAGAAAAAGAATGTATTCCTGAACAGTAAGTCATCTTGCGAACCAAAGAAAGTTCTACAACAAGATGACGCATAAGGCAAGAGTGGGATGGATGGACTGCGTATTTCTGAACAAGAAATCATTGGAAAGACTCCCGCCAGAGACTGATACACAAACTGAACGAGTGAATGGGGACGACAGGAAGAATACACCTGAGGACTAAAGAGTATTCAGAGAAGAAAAAGAGCGACTGCAAAAGAGAGACAAAAAAGAGGACAAAGTAAAGAGTAACTCACTCCAAGAATCAGTGCTAAGACCACTACTGTTCCTGATTCACGTTAACGATCTGCTAGAGGGAAGTATGTTGTGATGCAAAGCTAAAAAAAAAAAAGAAAAATTGTCATGTGCAAGGGAAATGCAACTCACGAAAGGGAAGAAGAGAGGAGAGTACAGTTCGGGAAAAGAGATACAAAAATATATGAAAGAGAAGGCCCTTGAAGTATACATCACACCGAACATATCGACGGAGGTGTACATCAACAGAGTAACGTCTACAGCATATGTCAGAGTGACAAACCCAACAAGAGCTCTCAGGAATCTTAAAGAATATTTTAGACGTCATACATAACTCACCGTACGTGGGATAAGTTATGGAGTAGCACCGGCATGAACCTCTCATTTAATAAATAATGTTCAAAATATTGAAAAAGTCTAGAGTTAATTAAGGAGGCAGTGTATGATGTGGTAACTAAAGGGAACTGGACCTGACAACATCGACAACGAGAAGTCCTTGAAGATGCATGATTTTTACAATACAAAATACTCAAACTGATAGAGGGAATAAGGACAGACATGGCTTGAAATGCGAGAACCAGGTACAAGGAGATATAGAAAGGAACATAGATAAGTCACAGAGACGCTAGGAAGTATTTTTTCTCAGTCTCACAGCAGGGAAGTGAAATGAACCTGTATGGAAACGGTGACGGTATGACAGGACAGAAGAGGCTAGAAACCAGTCGCCAAAATTCAAGAGGGACAAGGAGCCACGAGTCGACTAAAAAAAGCCTTCCTGTGCAACAATAACATTACACGTCCTTGCCATGCCACCTGGCGTGCGAAATTACCACTTACGACACCCTCCTTTCCCACAGCAAGGCTAGAGCAGCGTATACCCAAATATACCAAGCATATATGACATTATGAGAGACCTCGGCATATCTCTCATGGCATCTTCCCGTTGTGAGAGTCATCCAGACCTGTTTACCTCGGCGTTTACATGCAAATATAATGGTTCAGTGGATTCTCCTGCCTCCCTTACCCCATACACCTTTGCCAACACCAACGGTACTGTTCAAGCGAGTGTTGGTGTGTTCACACCACCTTGAACCCCCACCAGGGATCTGGTAACACCTCAACCCCCCCTCCCCCACAGGAAATTCCGTGTTATCTGAGTGACATTAAAGCAAGATAACTAATCCGTAGTTTCTTGTATATGACTAAAGCATTCGTGGTCCTAGAATGTGCAAAAGTGCCACTCGAAGTGCCAGAATGGGTTGCCAAACAGCACTGGGCACCATCCAGATATCGAGAGTGAAAGTGTTGGCCTCTTTAACAGGTCAGCAAGTCGAGCACGCAAAAAAAAAAACTAACATACAACCAGAAAGCCTTCAATATAACCAGGAAATGTTATATATATCCATCACATTTGCCTAATGTGATATATCTAGAACATAGTCACCGTTATACTCAAGAATTGTATAATATTTTAGACCCAATGAAAAGGTCAGAGGCCACAAACCTCAAGGAAAAATTATACAGACGAGGCGGCCACCAATGTTTTTGTGAAGAAAAAAAAAACAGGTTGCTGAACAAGTTGTTGCTGAGACAACGTTTCACTCTGTGTAGATCTTCATCAAGGCAGGACTTTATAAAGTCCTACACACTGCGAAGCTTTGTTCTCCTACCTGTATAATCTCTCTTCACTATTCTTACTTGTTTGCCATCCAGATCCAAGATTGTTTATTGTGCCAAGTACCCTAAACAAAATTGGGACAGTTCCCCAAAAAATGTATATACGTAGCTGTTATGGGGGTTCGTTGGAGAAGCGATGGTAGCAAAGGAAACAACTGTTGGCTGTTATGGAGGTGTTGTATTGGTAATCATGGCAGAGCCCAGCCTGTCCGTCTGGTCAGCCTGCATGATAATGACGAGGCGAGGGCTACGGCCTAGGTGACTGGTTCAAACGGGAGGGCGAGGGCTACGGCCTAGGTGACTGGTTCAAACTGGAGGGCTATGGCTACGGCCTAGGTAACTGGTTCAAACGGGAGGGCGAGGGCTACGGCCTAGGTGACTGGTTCAAACGGGAGGGCGGAGGGTCATGTGACTAAGGCTTGGCCAGGGAGCCTGCCTATAAATAGGATTACAGTATATACTACAAATTACTGGACCGCTGACATAGTTTCATTCTTAGCCTATGTCTCATTATTAACAATGTATACAAGTCAAGTCTGCTCTCTTTGTTTCAGTATTAACAAGTATACGAGAGGGTCAAGTGTGCTGTCTTCCTGGGCAGATGGACTCGACTCACTCTCATACTTGTAAATTGGTCACAGGCACGAGATCTAACGGACAGAAAACGGCAATAACCTGGTTGACCAGGCAAGCAACAAGACAGCCTAGACGTAGAAGAACGCTGGAAGCTGGTGACAGGCACGTCTCTGCTGTGACCCATCCTACAGGAAGTGATCCACTTTCCTCTTCAAAACTTTTACCGTTCTTCTTGTTACTTTTTTTATTCTCTTTTCAGTACAACCATGAAGTTACAGCAGTATGGTTGTGATTACCATGGTTACCTACCTGGAGGGCATTCCGGGGATCAACGCCCCTGCAACCCCGGTCCATGACTAGGTCTCCTGGTGGATCAGGGCCTGATCAACGAGGCTGTTACTCCTGGCCGCACGTAGTCCAACGTACGAACCACAGCCCGGCTGATCTGGCACTGACTTTAGGTATCTGTCCAGCTCCCTCTTGAAGACAACCTTATGGCTGGTAGGAGGCTGTTGAACAGTCTTGGGCCCCGGACACTTATTGTGTTTTCTCTTAGTGTACCAACTAGCGCCCCTACTTTTCACTGAGGGTATGTGGCATCGCCTGCCAAGTCTTTTGCTTTCGTAGGGAGTGATTTGTGTGTGGAGAATAGGGTCCAGTCCCTCAGTACAACCATGGAGTTAGGTTACCGCAGTATGGTTGTGGTTACCATGGTTACATGGAGGTTCTCGTGGCTCGGTGTAAGTGCTCCAGTGGGTGAAGTGCAGGTAGGTGGGTAGGAGGTGCAAGTGTGAGTGGTAGGTGCAGGTATTAGGTGCAACATTACTAGGTGCAGGTAGGTGGGTGAGAGGTACAAAAGGATGGGTGAGTTAGGAGCAGGTAGGTGGAAGGGTATGAGATACAAGTGGGTGGGAGAATGAGCTAGGTACAATTGGGTGGGAGAATGAGCTAGGTACAAGTGGGTGGGAGAATGAGCTAGGTACAAGTGGGTGGGAGAATGAGCTAGGCACAATTGGGTGGGAGAATGAGCTAGGCACAATTGGGTGGGAGAATGAGCTAGGCACAATTGGGTGGGAGAATGAGCTAGGTACAAGTGGGTGGGAGAATGAGCTAGGTACAAGTGGGTGGGAGAGTGAGCTAGGTACAAGTGGGTGGGAGAATGAGCTAGGTACAAGTGGGTGGGAGACTGAGCTAGGTGCCAAAAAATATGAATCAGCCAACACCAGACTAATATCATAATAACACCACCAAAACAACCATAACCACAACCACCACCAAAACAACCATAACCACAACCACCACCACAACCACCACAAACCACCACCACAACCACCACCAAAACAACCATAACCACAACCACCACCAAAACAACCATAACCACAACCACCACCAAAACAACCATAACCACCACCAAAACAACTAACAACCACCACCAAAACAACCACCACAACCACCACCAAAACAACCATAACAACAAAAAACGCGGAAACTGTGCCAGCCTCAGTAAACCACTTTATCTACACCATCTTGTTTGTGTTACTCTTTTTTCTGCTTTAAATCCCCAGACTTCCCCGAGGCTGGTCCCGCCCTCTCCCCCACCCGTGGGAGTACATGGACACAAAAAGTGGGTTGACGGGAGGAGGGATGTGGGTGCGAGGTGAGATGTAACCCTGGTGGCTTGGTTGGGTGAGCAGTACATGGTGCTTTTACCCTATTCTATATTAAAGTTTCCCCTGTCATCCCATCACACATGATGGGAGTGATTTCTTGTATAGCTAACATTCATGTATCTATTATTGTAAGCTGATTCTCTCTTTACTGTATATCTCCTTTTATTGTAACCGATTTTCACACAGTTGAATTACTAAGCTGTTTACACATTTAAGGTTTAAATAAGATATTACAAGGACTGCAACTGAAATAGGTCACTGATTTTTTTGGGTTATCCTAGGTAATTTACACTGTTTATGATAATTGTACTTATGTGTACCTTTGCCTAAATAAACGTACTTACTTACACAGTGGTGAAATGTGTCAGCCTGAGATGGGAGACTTCAGTATAGCAATAAATGCAAAACAACCACAGACTTGTTTAGCATCTGTTATCGTTCGGTTGCGATTATTGCATCATAGCAATGAATGTCGTCCATTATTTAAGTCAGGGTTCAGCAGCTACACACCAGCTTGGTGGAGCGGTGAGCGAGGGAGAGAAGATTTGTAGACCAGATGGGTCTAGTGATATAATAGGTCACACCAGCTGCTAGTTTGCTATTAAATGTAATTACACATAATTGCGAACAGTAGTGTACTGTTGCCCTACGCTATATGATAGTTAAATTGTGGGGAGGTGAGGGGGAGGGAGGGGGGTATATAGCTATGTTGACATCACAAAGGTACTGTTTTGTGGGTGGTGGGGGGGTAGAAGGGCACTGTAAACACTTTCACGCCACCTTTAGACACAGACACACACACACACACACACACAGGTGCAGGTAGGTGGGTGCTATGACTCGACCCCTGCAACCACAACTAGGTGAGTACACCCACACACAACAGAGGTAGAAGGACCAGGGGAACCGTGATAAAGACATGCAAAATACTTACAGAACAAGCTGATAATCTAGACAAGTCACTCCTACCTTCCTGCTGTCATAATACACGTAAAAAAAAAAACCCGGAAAATGACCCAAGTTCTGTTAAACATGAACGAGTTCTCAAGGAACCATTCAAGTCTTGAACTGTGGCAACCCCTTCTATGTTTGATCTTATGTCTTACTCTTATTGTGTCAACCTCACCCCACCTCTCGAGACCCTTTCACCTCATACTCCACCTACAGGTTTAGCGCTTCCCTATGACTTTAATAATAATATAGTAATAACTGTCGCTGGTCCCTCCCTCCACACGTCAACACATCTCGCTCCCACAATTATCCACTTAATAAACTGAACACATTTTGTGCTCCATCATGCATGAATGTTGTGAGTGGTAGCGGAAGAAAATACTCAAACACCTCCAGGGAGAAACCTACAGATTTTTCCCGAAGAACATTCATTCTCTTCTCCGAGGCTCTGGTCCCCAGGCAGCACTAGTGGCGTGTCCCCCTTCCCCATATATATATATATATATATATATATATATATATATATATATATATATATATATATATATATATATATATGGGAAGGTATATATCTAGCTACTTCTACTTACACTTTAGGTCACACTACACTGGCATACACATGCATATATATACATACACACATCTAGGTTTTTCTTCTTTTTCTTAATAGCTCTTGTTCTTTTTATTTTCTCTATTGTCCATGGGGAAGTGGAAAAGAATCTTTCCTCCGTAAGCCATGCGTGTCGTATGAGGCGACTAAGATGCCGGGAGCAATGGGCTAGTAACCCCTTCTCCTGTACAAATCTACTAAAAACGAGAAGAAGAAAAACTTTATAAAATTGGGTTGTCTGAATGTGCGTGGATGTAGTGCGGATGATAAGAAAGAGATGATTGCCGATGTTATGAATGAAAAGAAGTTGGATGTCCTGGCCCTAAGCGAAACAAAGCTGAAGGGGGTAGGCGAGTTTCAGTGGGGAGAAATAAATGGGATTAAGTCAGGAGTATCTGAGAGAGTTAGAGCTAAGGAAGGGGTAGCAATAATGTTGAAGGATCAGTTATGGAAGGAAAAGAGGAATATAAATGTGTAAATTCAAGGATTATGTGGATTAAAATAAGGGTCGGATGCGAAAAGTGGTCATAATAAGCGTGTATGCACCTGGAGAAGAGAGGAGTGTAGAGGGGAGAGAGATTTTGGGAGATGTTAAGCGAATGTATAGGAACTTTTGAACCAAATGAGAGAGTAATTGTGGTAGGGGACCTAAATGCTAAAGTGGGAGAAACATGCAGAGAGGGTGTAGTAGGTAAGTTTGGGGTGCCAGGTGTAAATGATAATGGGAGCCCTTTGATTGAACTTTGTATAGAAAGGGGTTTAGTTATAGGTAATACATATTTTAAGAAAAAGAGGATAAATAAGTATACAAGATATGATGTAGGGCGTAATGACAGTAGTTTGTTGGACTATGTATTGGTAGATAAAAGACTGTTGAGTAGACTTCAGGATGTACATGTTTATAGAGGGGCTACAGATATATCAGATCACTTTTTAGTTATAGCTACAGTGGGAGTAAAAGGTAGATGGGATACAAGGAAAATAGAATCAGTAAGTAAAAGAGAGGTGAAGGTTTATAAACTAAAAGAGGAGGCAGTTAGGGTAAGATATAAACAACTATTGGAGGATAGATGGGCTAGTGAGAGTGTAGGCAATGGGGTCGAAAATGTATGGGGTAGATTTAAAAATGTAGTGTTAGAGTGTTCAGCAGAAGTTTGTGGTTACAGGCGAGTGGGTGCGGGAGGGAAGAGGAGCGATTGGTGGAATGATGATGTAAAGAGAGTAGTAAGGGAGAAAAAGTTAGCATATGAGAGGTTTTACAAAGTAGAAGTGATGCACGGAGGGAAGAGTATATGGAGAGAAAAAGAGAAGTTAAAAGAGTGGTGAAGCAATGTAAAAGAGAGCAGATGAGAGAGTGGGTGAGATGTTATCAGCAAATTTTGTTGAAAATAAGAAAAAGTTTTGGAATGAGATTAATAAGTTGAGGAAGCCTAGAGAACAAATGGATTTGACAGTTAAAAATAGGAGAGAGAGTTATTAAATGGAGAGTTAGAGGTATCGGGAAGATGGAGAGAATATTTTGAGGATTTGTTAAATGTTGATGAAGACAGGGAAGCTGTGATTTCGTGTGTAGGGCAAGGAGGAATAACATCTTGTAGGAGTGTGGAAGAGCCAGTTGTGGGTGTAGGGAAGTTCGTGAGGCAGTGGGTAGAATGAAAGGGGTAAGGCAGCTGGGATTGATGGGATAAAGATAGAAATGTTAAAAGCAGGTGGGGATATAATTTTGGAGTGGTTGGTGCTATTATTTAATAAATGTATGGAAGAGGGTAAGGTACCTGGGGATTGGCAGAGAGCGTGTATTGTTCCTTTGTATAAAGGCAAAGGGGACAAAAGAGAGTGCAAAAATTATAGGGGAATAAGTCTGTTGAGTATACCTGGTAAAGTGTATGGTAGAGTTATTATTGAAAGAATTAAGAGTAAAACAGAAAGCAGGATAGCAGATGAACAAGGGGCTTTAGGAAAGGTAGGGGTGTGTAGACCAAGTGTTTACAGTGAAACATATAGGTGAACAGTATTTGGATAAGGGTAAAGATGTTTTTGTGGCATTTATGGATTTGGAAAAGGCGTATGATAGGGTAGATAGGGGGCAATGTGGCAGATGTTGCAGGTGTATGGAATAGGAGGAAGGTTACTGAAAGCAGTGAAGAGTTTTTATGAGGATAGTGAGGCTCAGGTTAGAGTGTGTAGGAGGGAAGGGGACTATTTCCCAGTAAAAGTGGGCCTTAGACAAGGATGTGTGATGTCACCGTGGTTGTTCAATATATTTATAGATGGGGTTGTAAGAGAAGTGAATGCGAGGGTCTTGGCAAGAGGTGTTGGGCTAAAAGATAAAGAAGCAAATACAAAGTGGGAGTTGTCACAGTTGCTTTTTGCTGATGACACTGTGCTTTTGGGAGATTCTGAAGAGAAGCTGCAGAGGTTGGTGGATGAATTTGGTAGGGTGTGTAAAGAAGAAAATTGAAAGTGAATATAGGAAAGAGTAAGGTGATGAGGATAACAAAAAGAATAGGTGACGAAAGATTAGATATCAGATTGGAGGGAGAGAGTATGGAGGAGGTGAATGTATTCAGATATTTGGGAGTGGACATGTCGGCGGATGGGTCTATGAAGGATGAGGTGAATCATAGAATTGATGAGGGGAAAAGGGTGAGTGGAGCACTTCGGAGTCTGTGGAGACAAAGAACCTTGTCCATGGAAGTAAAGAGGGAATGTATGAGAGTATAGTTATACCAACGCTCTTATATGGGTGTGAAGCATGGGTGATGAATGTTGCAACGAGGAGAAGGCTGGAGGCAGTGGAGATGTCATGTCTGAGGTCAATGTGTGGTGTGAATATAATGCAGAGAATTCGGAGTTTGGAAATTAGGAGGAGGTGCGGGATTACCAAAACGATTGTCCAGAGAGCTGAGGAGGGGTTGTTGAGGTGGTTTGGACATGTAGAGAGAATGGAACGAGACAGAGTGACTTCGAGAGTGTATAAATCTGTAGTGGAGGGAAGGCGGGTAGGGGTCGGCCTAGGAAAGGTTGGAGGGAGGGGTAAAGGAAGTTTTGTGTGCGAGGGCTTGGACTTCCAGCAAGCATGTGTGAGCGTATTTGATAGGAGTGAATGGAGGCATATGGTTTTAATACTTGACGTGCTGTTGGAGTGTGAGCAAAGTAACATTTATGAAGGATTCAGGAAACCGGCAGGCCGGACTTGAGTTCTAGAGATGGGAAGTACAGTGCCGGCACTCTGAAGGAGGGGTGTTAATGTTGCAGTTTTATAACTGTAGTGTAAAGCACCCTTCTGGCAAGACAGTGATGGAGTGAATGATGATGAAAGTTTTTCTTTTTCGGGCCACCCTGCCTTGGTGGGAATCGGCCGATGTGTTAATAAAAAAAAAAATATATATATATATATATGCTTAAGTCGCAAATGTGCATAATGATCTGGCTGAGTGGCTTAAGTACTCCGTACTTTGATGCAGAGTTTGCAGGTTCGAATCCTGCTGTGGCTGGGCGCCAAAGTATTGGAGCAGTGTGTTACGGTGTGCAGAGCACTGCCTACCTTGTCCCAAGGTTCGTAGGTTCGAGTCTCCTTCGGTACACACAAGATGGAAACCAGCACTGCTACTTGACACATTATTTATTCACAACTAATTTCGGAGTTAACTTACTCCATCATCAGGCACTGTACAAAATCAGAAAAAAAATAACTATGACAACCAGATCTAAACAAAGGCTAAACGTCAAAGTAATACTATATGTAAAAACAATAAAAACTAGAAACAAAGTAACTGCACTGAGCGTTCATTATCAGCCAGGGAAGCCTCGACTTTAATTGTATCGAGACTACTGTTGCCAGCTCAATGGTAATGGATCGACTCAACAACACAGTGAATGATTTCTTGTTTACAATGTGCTCTTTGGCTTCACAATGGTGGCACATGGCACTAAACGGAGGTTCATATAATTACTTAATTTGTTCTAACAGATCTGCCCAAGTGTTTAATGATGCGGACCGTCAGTTGACGCTTAGTTTTACCAATATACAGAGCATTACAGCTATGACAAACCAATATACAGAGCATTACAACTATGACAACTAGTATATTGCGAGACTAAACAGGACTGTAATTTAAAAAAGTTATACCCGGTGAGTACTATGCCTAACCCTCACCCACTGAGTACTCTTTCTCACCCACCCACTGAGTGCTATATGAGTGAGTCTCACCCACCCACTGAGTGCTATATGAGTGAGTCACCCACCCACTGAGTACTATACGAGTCTCACCCACCCACTGAGTGCTATATGAGTCTCACCCACCCACTGAGTGCTATATGAGTCTCACCCACCCACTGAGTGCTATATGAGTCTCACCCACCCACTGAGTGCTACAAGTCCCTCTCTCCTCAACGTGCTAAGTCTCCCAACACCCCCGCCACCACAACCCCCTTTCCCTTTAAGCTATCTCACCCCCTCCCTCCTCCTGCACCTTCACGTAGTTTCCCACGCAACCACCAGAGTAACGGACCTGGCTCTCTGCCTGGGAGACTCCAGAGTTTATTGACTTGATACACTCGACCTGAGTGTTTACACTATCTCTGAGGATGTTGAGTCAGTTCCAGGTCTCTCCAGCTCTGATAAGGTCGAGTCAGTTCCAGGTCTCTCCAGCTCTGATAGGTCGAGTCAGTTCAGGTCTCTCCAGCTCTGATAAGGTCGAGTCAGTTCCAGGTCTCTCCAGCTCTGATAAGGTCGAGTCAGTTCCAGGTCTCTCCAGCTCTGATAAGGTCGAGTCAGTTCCAGGTCTCTCCAGCTCTGATAAGGTCGAGTCAGTTCCAGGTCTCTCCAGCTCTGATAAGGTCGAGTCAGTTCCAGGTCTCTCCAGCTCTGATAAGGTCGAGTCAGTTCCAGGTCTCTCCAGCTCTGATAAGGTCGAGTCAGTTCCAGGTCTCTCCAGCTCTGATAAGGTCGAGTCAGTTCCAGGTCTCTCCAGCTCTGATAAGGTCGAGTCAGTTCCAGGTCTCTCCAGCTCTGATAAGGTCGAGTCAGTTCCAGGTCTCTCCAGCTCTGATAAGGTCGAGTCAGTTCCAGGTCTCTCCAGCTCTGATAAGGTCGAGTCAGTTCCAGGTCTCTCCAGCTCTGATAAGGTCGAGTCAGTTCCAGGTCTCTCCAGCTCTGATAAGGTCGAGTCAGTTCCAGGTCTCTCCAGCTCTGATAAGGTCGAGTCAGTTCCAGGTCTCTCCAGCTCTGATAAGGTCGAGTCAGTTCCAGGTCTCTCCAGCTCTGATAAGGTCGAGTCAGTTCCAGGTCTCTCCAGCTCTGATAAGGTCGAGTCAGTTCCAGGTCTCTCCAGCTCTGATAAGGTCGAGTCAGTTCCTGGTCTCTCCAGCTCTGATAAGGTCGAGTCAGTTCCTGGTCTCTCCAGCTCTGATAAGGTCGAGTCAGTTCCAGGTCTCTCCAGCTCTGATAAGGTCGAGTCAGTTCCAGGTCTCTCCAGCTCTGATAAGATCGAGTCAGTTCCAGGTCTCTCCAGCTCTGATAAGGTCGAGTCAGTTCCAGGTCTCTCCAGCTCTGATAAGGTCGAGTCAGTTCCAGGTCTCTCCAGCTCTGATAAGGTCGAGTCAGTTCCAGGTCTCTCCAGCTCTGATAAGGTCGAGTCAGTTCCTGGTCTCTCCAGCTCTGATAAGGTCGAGTCAGTTTCAGGTCTCTCCAGCTCCGATAAGGTCGTCATTTCCAGGTCTCTCCAGCTCTGATAAGGTCGAGTCAGTTCCAGGTATTTCCAGCTCTGATAAGGTCGAGTCAGTTCCAGGTATCTCCAGCTCCGATAAGGTCGTCATTTCCAGGTCTCTCCAGTTCTGATAAGGTCGAGTCATTTCCAGGTCTCTAAAGCTCTGATAAGGTCGAGTCAGTTTCAGGTCTCTCCAGCTCTACTAAGGTAGAATCAGTTCCAGACAAATACTTGCCACAAAGTGTTTCAGTCGACACATGAGGGAGGGAGGGAGGGAGCAGGAGAGAGGGAGGAAGAGAGAGAGAGAGATCGTAGGACTGCAGAGGAACAAGGTTTTAGGAAGGGTAGGGGATGTGCAGGCCAAGTGTTGACATTAAAACATGTAAACCACTGGGGGCAATCACCAGTAAACACTTCAAACTCTCAAAGTTCTGTTTACTAACACAACACAAACATGTGCGTATGTGCTCGTCTGGGTGAACGGGTGCGCGCACCAACGCACATACATAAACGTACACAGACGCAGGCACACTCCTGCACACTTACCGAGTGCATGACTGCCTGTCACATTACACCTCATCCAGTGTACGAGTTAGCCTCCACCACCTCATTATCCAGTGTATGAAAGAGAATTCTGTCAACCATAGCACCGTGTCTTCTTTTGCAGACGATACTAGAATCTGCGAGTGCCATCCATCGAGGTCATGGTAGCGTAAAACAATATGATATTCAACGAGGATAAATTTCAGTTACTCCGCTTGGGAAAACTTGAGTAAATAATAGCTAGAACGAAGTATAAAACAAATTGTAACCACACAGTGGAGCGAAAAACTAATGTGAAGGATTTGGGAGTGAAAATGTCAAGATGATCTCACTTTCAAGGATCACAAGTGTCAGTATCACATCTGCTAGGAAAAATGATAGGACGGATATTGAGAACTTTCAAAACAAGGGATGCCAAGCCGCTGATGATCCTCTTCGGGTCAGTAGGCTGGAACACTGCTGTACACTTACAGCCCAATTTAAGGCAGGTGAAATTGAAGATTTAGAGAATGTACAGAGAACCTTCACTGCATGTATTCGTTCAGTCAAGCATTTGACTTATACTCCCTGGAACGCAGACGAGAAAGATGAATCATAATGTACACCTGGAAAATCCTAGAGGGACTGCTCCCAAATATGCACACACAAATCACTCCCTACGAAAGCGAAAGACTCGGCAGACGTTGCAACATACCCCCAATGAAAAACGGGTACAATGAATACACTAAGTACAATAAGTCTGGGACCCAAGACTGTTCAACAGCCTCCCACCAGGCATAAGGGGAATTACCAATAGACCCCTGGCTACCTTCAAGAGGGAACTGATACCTAAAGTTAGTGCCCGATCAGCTGGGCTGTGGCTCGTAACAGTAACAGCTCATAGCAGTAATAGCCTGGTTCATCAGGCCCTGATCTACCGGGAGGCCTGGTCGAAAACCGGGCCACGGGGGCGTTGACTTCCCGGAACAATATGCATGTAGGTATATATTTGTATTTCAAATTACAGCTCTCTTCTATTTTCTCCTCATTCTCCTTCTCTCTATTCCATCCTCATTTTCCTCCTCCTGTCCCTTCCTCCCTTACACACACACACACACACACACACATGCTCATGGAGCAGGGAGCGTGACCCAGTAGCGGCCAGTGAAGAGGCGGGGCCAGGAGCTATGAGTCGAACCCCTGCAACCACAACTAGGTGAGTACACACACACAGGCGCCTGGCAAACCTGAAAACAGCATTCGGACATCTTAATAAGGAGTCATTCAGGACCCTGTACACTGTGTACATTAGGCCCATATTGGAGTATGCAGCTCCAGTTTGGAACCCCTCACCTAGCCAAGCATGTAAGGAAACTAGATAAAGTGCAAAGGTTTGCAACAAGACTAGTACCGGAGCTAAGAGGTATGTCCTACGAGGAGAGGTTAAGGGAAATCAACCTGACGACACTGGAAGACATGAGATATATGGAGGATATGATAACGACATATAAAATACTGAGAGGAATCGACAAGGTGGACAGAGACAGGATGTTCCAGAGATGGGACACAGCAACAAGGGGTCACAGTTGGAAGTTGAAGACTCGGATGAACCACAGGGATGTTAGGAAGTATTTCTTCAGCCACAGAGTTGTCAGGAAGTGGAATAGTCTGGGAAGTGATGTAGTGGAGGCAGGATCTATATATAGCTTTGAGAGGTATGATAAAGCTCACGGAGCGGGCAGAGTGACCGAGTAGCGGTCAGTAAAGAGGCGGGGCCAGGAGCTCGACCCCTGCAACCACAACTAGGTGAGTACACACACACACACACAGGGCAAGGCTGTCCAAACTGGCCTACTAATTTTACGACTGGCTTTCCAAGGGGTTCAATTTCTGTATAAATTAACCACGAATAGTTAACAACATACAGTTTACATTTATACAACAGCAACACCGTTTTTTTATTACACGCATTGGTCAATTACGTAAAATAAACATAATACAACCTCCCTTCCCCCGACACCAAGAACTGTGCACAGGTTAGCGTGACATTTTCTCCCTGGCCTTGCACTATGAGTGAGCAAACATCACAAGTGTTGAGAGCGTCGGGGCTCAGGGCCTCTGCTCTCACCAGAGCAACATACGGTGCCCTACCTTTTAAAGCCAGTATTTGCGATGAATGAACCCCACGTGTTCAGCGAGTCGTACAACAACAATAATAATAATAATAATAATAATAATAATAATAATAATAATAATAATAATAATAGAGCAATCGCTATTCCAAAACTCCCAACTTACTTCGATTATTATTATTATTATTATTATTATTATTATAATTTTAAATTCGTAGTAGAGGGTCGACCCTCAGTCCCCTAATAGACTAACTTTGGTCTTGAGAACCATTAATAAGCCTTGAGTGTGGTATGTTCATCCTGCAAAAGGGACGGAAGGAGGGAGGGACGGAAGAAGGGTGGGAAGAAATGAGGGTGGTAGGGAGGGGAGGGAGGGATGAAGGAAGGCAAGGAGGAAGAGAGGGAGTGGAGTGAATGAAGGAGTCAGCTAGGGTGTCAGTGCGCGCCTGAGCAAACCTCGGCTTGGTCACATCATAAAGACACCTCAGCTCTTTGCTTGTTATCTGGCAGTGATAACATTGCTGGAGCAGTGTCACCAACCCACCCAGATAAGCCAGCCTGGTCTCGCCCACACCCCACACACTGCTTGGTGCTCTCTAATAATTGCACAAGACACACACTCCCTATAAGTTAAGGGCTTGTCACTTCACGAGCTGCACATAAAAACAGAAGTGTCGATATTGTCTCTCATGTTTTAATTGTAGTCGTTTTAAAGTTCTTCAACCTCTGGCAGACTAACCTGTGGTTACTTTTTTTTTTTACACAAATCAATTTTACAGGATGGATAATGAGAACGTTCAAAACAAAGAGATGCCAAGCTAATTATGATCCTTTTTAAATCACTCATTCTCTCTAGGCTGGAATAAGTAAGTTGTACATTAACATCTCCATTCAAGGCAGATGAAATCGCAGATCTTGAGAATGCACAGAGAACCTTTACTGACCACGTAAGTTCCGTCAAACACCTTAACTACTGGGAACGCTTGGAAGCACTTAACTTGTACTCAATGGAGCGCAGGCGAGAGAGATGCATCATAATCTACACCTGGAAAATCCTAAAATGACTGGTCCCTAATCTGCACACAGAAATTACTTCCTACGAAAGCAAAAGACTGGGCAGGCGATGCAACATACCCCCAATAAAAAGTAGAGGCGCCATTAGTACACTAAGATAAAACACATTGAGTGTCCGGGGCCCAAGACTGTTCAACAGCTTCCCACCAAGCATAAAGAGAATTATCAATAGACCCCTGGCTGCCTTCAAGAGGGAGCTGGACGGATACCTAAAGTCAGTGCCGGAACAGCCGAGCTGTGGTTCGTACGTTGGACTACGTGTGGCCAGCAATAACAGCCTAGTTGATCAGGCCCTGATCCACCGGGAGGCCTGGTCACAGACCGTGCCGCGGGGTCGTTGATCCCCAAATACCCTCCAGGCAGGTAGGTAGGCTAAGAGCTGTTATCCTACCACCCCCCAGGATGCGACCCACTTATTGTTAGGTGAACAGGGGCAGCATGTGTAAGGAAACATATCCAACGTTTCCACCCTTGCATGGGATCGAACTCTGGACACTCAGTATGCTTTTGGGGTGGACTGATCAACCACACTATGATTGTGACTTACACAATTACGTAGGCATAACAGAGGTCACATTACCTTTACCTTTGATATACCTTTGAAGAGTTTCGAGAGTTTATCTACTCTCTGAGCCCGGCCATGAGCCAGGCTCGTCTGGTGCTTGCCTGGTCAACCAGGCTGTTGCTGCTGGAGGCCCGCTGCCCCACATATCCATCACAGCCTGGTTGATCTGGCACCCGATGAAGATACTTGTCCAGTTTCCTCTTGAAGGCTTCTACACTGGTTCCAGCAGTGTTTCGGATATCTTCTGGTAAGATGTTGAATAGTCTGGGACCCCGGATGTTAATACAGTGCTCCCGTATTGTCCCCACCGCACCCCTGCTCCTCACTGGGTTTATTTTACACTTCCTCCCATATCTCTCACTCCAGTATGTTATGGCACTGCAGATTTGGGACCAGACCCTCAAGTACTTTCCAGGTATATATTATCATGTATACCATTATTGGTATACAATACCAATAAGTTGAGGAGTAAGACTCATGTGCAACACTTAGGTATCTCTATTGACGAAAGGTTTCGCCTACCTACCAGGCTTCATGATTCCATTACAAAGGTGAATTTGCAATCCTGGAGAGGTGGTTTGAGGTAATCAGTCCCTCAACTTGATGGAATATGGTCATTCTGCTCAGCGAGATTGACCATATTCCATCAAGGCTGAGGGACACATTACCTCAAACCACTTGTAGCAGGATAAAGTCTTCTGGATTTTTTTGTAGGTTGCTAACGTGTCAGTAGTAGTATTTGTACCAATAACCGTTACTGAGTCTCAGCTCCTACGTGATCACTGACAGTTACTAGTTTCTGCTGACCTAACGATGTCATAGGTCACCCTTTGAATGCCGTGAGCGTCTCTCGCTCACTTGAATTACCTAACCATCACTTGCGTCACTTCAAGACAGGTTAGGCGAGAAGCCTCTGAGTGCTCTCCCATATTTTACCACTAATATATAAGTTACCAACTAAGCTACGTTTGTGTTTATTACCAAATCCATCATCAAGAACCCACACGACAAGCGCACTCAGCTCACACACTGAGGTCCGTGGCTCGATTCCCGGTACGGGTGGAAACATTGGGGCGTGTTTCCTTAAGACAACTGCTGGCCCTGTTCACCTAGCAGTAAATAGATACCTGGGTGCTAGTCGACTGGTGTGGGTCGCACCCTGGGGATAAAATTAACCTAATTTGCCCGAAATGCTCTGCATAATACCTGGAGAGTGTTTCGGGGGTCAACGCCCCCGCGGCTCGGTCTGAGACCAGGCCTCGTGGTGGATCAGGGTCTAATCAATCAGGCTGTTACTGCTGGCCGCACGCAAACTGACGTACGAACCACAGCCCGGCTGGTCAGGTACCGAGTTTAGGTACCTGTCCAGTGCCCTCTTGAAGACAACCAGGTGTCTATTGGTAATCCCCCTTATGTAAGCTGGGAGGCAGTTGAACAGTCTTGGGCCCCAGACACTTATTGTGTTGTCTCTCAGTGTACTCTTGGCGCCCTTGCTTTTCATTGGGGGAATGTCTTTTGCTTTCATAGGGAGTGATTTTCGTAACAAGAGGCTTTCTATATAGCATGGCATTGATGTCAGCTAGATCTTTATACGTTGTACATGTACTTGTAGAAATAAAGATTATTATACTATTAATCGTATTTGTGTCAGCCTTCCATCGTGTTCACCCACTCTTTCCAGCGTATACTTCACACCAGTGATTCAACTCGGCGTAGAGACTGGGGTCTTGACCTTCAAATACTTTTCCATGTATAGATTATGAGAACTCGCACACCTACTTAACAGAGAGTAAAGTTCCATCGCTTTAATGCAACCCAAAAGATTATAATTATGTTCTACTGATTCTAAGCGAGCAGTAAAAGATGTGATATGATCTGTGTTGTTCTTCAAGAAGACAAGGTGAGCACAAAGGTCACTAAGATACCGCTCAGTAACGAGATGTGACCCTCATGGTCATCGCTCAGTTTATCATCTTTCTATTTCATGTTTCATTAGTCATAGGTACAAAAAAAAAGTGTTAATCAGTTAAGAAAAGCTTTGGTTGTGTTTGGCACTTACCTGTACACAAGTGCAGCTAGAGGAGTCTCTCCTGAAAAACACAATACAAGTATTAGGGGGAATAATCAAACACCCACGCACACTCATACAAACAGTATGTTCTTGTAAATTAAACGACATTAACATTATGTTAAACTGACTGCATCTGAATCTCTCGTAAATTAGTGCGCATTAAACATATTAAACTGACAACATCTGAAAATTAAGTAAAATCTATTATTCAAATTATTCTTATTTGTGTCTGCTACTAAGTGACATCTACTGGGTAATACTCGCAGTTATAATAATGGTTAATATCACGTAGTTTGTAATATAAGGATAGCCTCTCTTTTACTGCTCTAGTTCCAGCCACCGTCCACCTCATGCAATATTTGGGAGAACCTGGAAAACAGAGACAGAGAAACTTTGAAGGAGGCATCAACATAACAGTGTAGCGAGTCACTCAAGGATCGGCTCTAGGACTTCTGTTCTTAATGTACGTAAATGGTCTCCCAGGAGGAATTAAATGTTGTGTGTCATTGTTTGGAGATGATGAAACCATAACAAACGCAAAATACTATTTTCTAAGTGGAACAAGCGTGCAAACAACAGCTAAAGAGAAACACCTGTTAGTCAGCATATAAACTAAGGAACTTCGAGACTATGACATCTCCAAATAGCATTAAAAAATCTAAACATGGAATTAGGATGCTATACACAAAATATGTATGATTCACCAGAGTATGCAGCCCTAGCACGGAGCCCTCACCTGATTAAGCATATGAAAAATAAAAACAGAGAAGGTCCTTGCTACAGGACTTGATCCAAAGCTGAGAAGCATGCACTCTGAGCTCAAGATGCCCAACCTGACGAACCAGGAGAAGGATCGAGACAACAGGATCAATAAATAATAGAGTTCAAATATGAATTGATGCTTCAGGCACAAAAGGCCCAACAGCGCACGTGTTGAGTGTTTCTGACATTTATCCACTTCCTTTATATATGATCTTTCAGTCTCAAGTGTGACCTTATTGCCGTGTGGTGTGTGCGACCTTATTCCACTCTGCCACATACCACTACCGTGATAAGGGATCATGCTGCACCTCTTCGTATCACTCTTATCTCTCATTATCATTATAATCAATATATTTGTGTTACCTGGACATTATCACAATAGTGTACTTGGAATCTTAAAAAAAAAGAAACACCGCTTAAATAGAACCACTGTTTCTACAAGAATTTACAGCCTTCCCTCAAAAACATCTTAGTAAGATTTAAGCTAACACCTTACCACAGTTTCTAAAGACATAGAGCGGACCCAAGAGCTGAAGTTTAACCCCCCAAAACTCAAATACGTAATCAGAGACTCAAGTAATTATACATCTGGTCTTGTTTCATCTATGGCGAGATAAAAAGCTATTTTGTTTTAAAATCTAAGGAACGGAGCCCATGCTAGCACGTACACGAATGCAAGTACATAAACGCACTGCATGCACGCTCTACGCATTATGCGCAAAAACGCACATAACGAATGGTTGCTTTAACTACTTAAGGGCAAAATAACAGTGGCAGGAGGCAGAGAAAACAGACGCGAGACAAATGTACCACCTGGGAGGATGCTGTTTAAAGAACATGATGAAG
>WNWK01004412.1:0-102500 GCA_009830355.1 Cherax destructor | reverse complement strand
CTGGACCACACTGTACTGACTGGACCACACTGTACTGACTGGACCACACTGACTGACTGGACACACTGTACTGACTGGGCCACACTGTACTGACTGGGCCACACTGTACTGACTGGCCACACTGTACTGACTGGACCACACTGTACTGACTGGACCACACTGCACTGACTGGACCACACTGCACTGACTGGACCACACTGCACTGACTGGACCACACTGCACTGACTGGGCTGCTGACTGGCACTGTACTGACTGGGCCACACTGTACTGACTGGGCCACACTGTACTGACTGGACCACACTGTACTGACTGGGCCACTGTACTGACTGGACCACACTGTACTGACTGGACCACACTGTACTGACTGGACCACACTGTACTGACTGGACCACACTGTACTGACTGGACCACACTGTACTGACTGGACCACACTGTACTGACTGGACCACACTGTACTGACTGGACCACACTGTACTGACTGGACCACACTGTACTGACTGGACCACACTGTACTGACTGGACCACACTGTACTGACTGGACCACACTGTACTGACTGGGCCACACTGTACTGACTGGGCCACACTGTACTGACTGGACCACACTGTACTGACTGGACCACACTGTACTGACTGGACCACACTGTACTGACTGGACCACACTGTACTGACTGGGCCACACTGTACTGACTGGGCCACACTGTACTGACTGGGCCACACTGTACTGACTGGACCACACTGTACTGACTGGACCACACTGTACTGACTGGACCACACTGTACTGACTGGACCACACTTACTGACTGGTCACACTGTACGCCCTGACTGGGCCACACTGTACTGACTGGGCCACACTGTACTGACTGGACCACACTGTACTGACTGGACCACACTGTACTGACTGGACCACACTGTACTGACTGGACCACACTGCACTGACTGGACCACACTGTACTGACTGGACCACACTGTACTGACTGGACCACACTGTACTGACTGGACCACACTGTACTGACTGGGCCACACTGTACTGACTGGACCACACTGTACTGACTGGCCACACTGTACTGACTGGACCACACTGTACTGACTGGGTCACACTGTACTGACTGGGCCACACTGTACTGACTGGGCCACACTGTACTGACTGGACCACACTGTACTGACTGGACCACACTGTACTGACTGGACCACACTGTACTGACTGGACCACACTGTACTGACTGGACCACACTGTACTGACTGGACCACACTGTACTGACTGGACCACACTGTACTGACTGGACCACACTGTACTGACTGGGCCACACTGTACTGACTGGGCCACACTGTACTGACTGGGCCACACTGTACTGACTGGGCCACACTGTACTGACTGGGCCACACTGTACTGACTGGACCACACTGTACTGACTGGACCACACTGTACTGACTGGACCACACTGTACTGACTGGACCACACTGTACTGACTGGACCACACTGTACTGACTGGGCCACACTGTACTGACTGGGCCACACTGTACTGACTGGGCCACACTGTACTGACTGGACCACACTGTACTGACTGGACCACACTGTACTGACTGGACCACACTACTGACTGGGTCACACTGTACTGACTGGGCCACACTGTACTGACTGGGCCACACTGTACTGACTGGACCACACTGTACTGACTGGACCACACTGTACTGACTGGACCACACTGTACTGACTGGACCACACTGCACTGACTGGGCCACACTGCACTGACTGGACCACACTGTACTGACTGGACCACACTGTACTGACTGGGTCACACTGTACTGACTGGGCCACACTGTACTGACTGGACCACACTGTACTGACTGGACCACACTGTACTGACTGGGCCACACTGTACTGACTGGGCCACACTGTACTGACTGGGCCACACTGTACTGACTGGGCCACACTGTACTGACTGGGCCACACTGTACTGACTGGGCCACACTGTACTGACTGGGCCACACTGTACTGACTGGACCACACTGTACTGGGGTTTTTGTGGGAATCGTTCCCCGCAGATCGGTCCCAGACCAAAGCTAATGGCTGATGGTCTGATCAACGAGTCTTTTGCTAAAAATAAGTAAGCTAATTTTAAATAATTTTTTTCGAAAAAAAATAAATTCGGCCTCCATCTGAGGTCTTCTTCAGTGGCAAAATGAGATGATGACTGCTTCTAGCGCGTTAATGTGACGTCACCTGTCAGGAAGTCAGAGTAACTACGTCAGCATTAAGCTTGACACACGTCTGCTCACAGCATTTGCTGTGCAGTTCCTCGGGGAAGACCGAAACGTATTACACAACTTTCTCAAATCACCAACCTGATTTTAACTACAAACATCTATTATTACTCAAGACTATTATAACACCAACATACACACTCTTGTATGTGTGTGTGTATAATAATATATATATATATATATATAATATATATATATATATATATGTCGTGCCGAATAAGTAAAACTGGTCAATTAGCAAGAACTCATTTAAAATTAAGTCCTTTCTAAAATTTTCTCATATACGTTTAAAGATATTTTTTTCATTAATGTTAATGTAGAAATTTTTAATTTTGCACCAAAAGAATGTTAGAAAACTTACCTAACCTTATTATAACAAGCACAATTTAATTTAGCCTAACCCAACTAAATATATTTTAGATAAGTTTACAATAATTTAATAATAAACAAACACAATGAAATATATTTTTTTCGTTATGTTCAGAATGATTTTTGCGAAATTATTACATACACAAATTTTCGCTTTTCTTATATGGCAAGGTGAGCGTTGCTATTTAAGCCAAAATCGCAATTTCTGCCTATTCGGCACGACATATTATATTATATATATATATATATATATATATATATATATATATATATATATATATATATATATATATATATATATATATATATCACTCTGAAGGAGGGGTGTTAATGTTGCCGTTTTATAACTGTTTTTAATGATATTTTCATTAAGACAAACAGGAAATTGAACTTTAGTCTTGGAGGTGGGAAGTCAGATTACTGCTAACCAGAACTCCTAAATCCTTTTCGCAACCACAAGTATTAAGATGTACATTATTCAGTTTATATGTACCGTATCTTCGATAGAATGCCTACTGTCTGTGTATATATATATATATATATATATTATATTTCAGGTAATGTAAAAGGTATTGTGGGAAGACAGTCAGCCACTTTACTGGGAAAAGACGCTCGTCTTAGAGGAAGAACTTCCTTGTCATTTGTGGCAGAAATAATTACTAGCGTCAGATTTTTCAACGCTCCGTCAGAGGCGCTGTTCAGTCGCCAGTGATCCTGGCCGTGTTCGGTCGCCAGTGATCCTGGCCGTGTTCGGTCGCCAGTGATCCTGGCCGTGTTCGGTCGCCAGTGATCCTGGCCGTGTTCGGTCGCCAGTGATCCTGGCCGTGTTCGGTCGCCAGTGATCCTGGCCGTGTTCGGTCGCCAGTGATCCTGGCCGTGTTCGGTCGCCAGTGATCCTGGCCGTGTTCAGTCGCCAGTGATCCTGGCCGTGTTCGGTCGCCAGTGATCCTGGCCGTGTTCGGTCGCCAGTGATCCTGGCCGTGTTCGGTCGCCAGTGATCCTGGCCGTGTTCGGTCGCCAGTGATCCTGGCCGTGTTCGGTCGCCAGTGATCCTGGCCGTGTTCGGTCGCCAGTGATCCTGGCCGTGTTCAGTCGCCAGTGATCCTGGCCGTGTTCGTCGCCAGTGATCCTGGCCGTGTTCGGTCGCCAGTGATCCTGGCCGTGTTCGGTCGCCAGTGATCCTGGCCGTGTTCGGTCGCCAGTGATCCGGCCGTTTCGGTCGCCAGTGATCCTGGCCGTGTTCGGTCGCCAGTGATCCTGGCCGTGTTCAGTCGCCAGTGATCCTGGCCGTGTTCGGTCGCCAGTGATCCTGGCCGTGTTCGGTCGCCAGTGATCCTGGCCGTGTTCGGTCGCCAGTGATCCTGGCGTGTTCGGTCGCCAGTGATCCTGGCCGTGTTCGGTCGCCAGTGATCCTGGCCGTGTTCGGTCGCCAGTGATCCTGGCCGTGTTCGGTCGCCAGTGATCCTGGCCGTGTTCGGTCGCCAGTGATCCTGGCCGTGTTCGGTCGCCAGTGATCCTGGCCGTGTTGAAACACCCACATCCAAAATAACCGCACATCTTATCTGCAAACTATTACCCCCCTATGATAGGGTTAATCCTTCTCTGTATATAATAATAATAATAATAATAATAATAATCTGCAGACTAGCAAGTACGAACACCAACTTCAAGACAAAACTTCCGTCTCAATACGAGACTTCAAAGTCAATGTTTACTTTGCTGACAAAGGCTCCTCGATCTTCAGTACAGATTCGACAATTTTTCATCACTACGTAAGTTTTTTAAAAACTTCACATCGCTGGGTTCGTCGTTAATGTGGAGGATTCATCAGTAAGACACAAGTGCAACAGTTAGGTATTTTTATTACGAAACGTTTCGCCTACATAGTAGGTTTCTTCAGTCGAGTCCAGAGGAGTCAGCAGAAGCAGCAGAGATGTGAAGACGTTATAATCAGTCCATCACCCACAGTCCATAGTCTGGAACATTGTTCCAGACTATGGATCAAAACTTCTCCAGGCTGAGGAACTGAGCACCTCAAAACTACGTCTTCAAGGGTGATGGACTGATTACATCACCTTTATATCTCTACTGCTTCTGCTGACTCCTCTGTACTCGACTGAAGAAGCCTACTGTGTACACAAAACGTTTCGTGGTAAAGGTACCTAACTGTTGCACATGTATCTTACTTATCAACCTGTGGGTACTTTATACTATGATCATAATCACAATGTAGAGGATTATATACACTATCAGCAACAACACACAAGTATCACACCTCTACGATATACTAGTTCTTCCTTAGACTCGTGTAATATATTAAGCACGTGATGCCTTTGCAAGTGGCGCTGGTAGTGTATGAGCGGTACTCAGGGGTGGCAGCGAGGTGTGCCTCCCTCAGGCCCGTCTGGCACCACACTGGCACCTCACTGGCACCACTGTCATGGCCACACTGCTACTCCGGCCTCGTTAAGTCTCGCTCAACGACACCCACACCCCGCCCATACTATCATCATCCCACTGACCTATTATCCTCTCAATCCTCATACGTAATACAACACCATCGCTTCAAGCTACACAGAATTCAAGATGAATTCTGAGGCTCTTCAGTGGCGAACGTAGGGCCCCATGGGCGCCTCTATTCTGGTAATCGAGTTGGCACGGTGCCTGGGCACGGGCGTTAATACTATAGGCACTGAAGGTCTTTGTGGTGTAGAGGCTTGCTGGCACCGCCGTGCCCGCCTGCCCCAACCTTAACTTACGAAACCACTTAAGAACACTTCCATTCTGGGTGGCAAGTGTAGATAAATGTAGAACTTTCAGTGTATATTAGGTGATAGTTGAACGTGTTGCGAGGTGCCGTACATGTACACATGACACAGCAGGAAGCCAAGAGTCGGGGAAGTGACGTAATGTTAGCAACACGGTGTTGAAGTCAGCGGGTCCACTTGCCTCTACTTACCTACCTATCTACTTTCTTACCTACTTGCGCTCCAACTCACACACGCATCTGCTTCCTAACCTGCCTACTTGTCTGCCTGGTGTTAGTTCCGAGCATCTTGTTCCCAGCAGCCAGGCCTCAAACCAAACCTCGTGGTTAACGACGTATCAATCAGGCATCGTATTTATGGCAC
Organism: Cherax destructor; assembly: GCA_009830355.1. Classification (NCBI taxonomy): domain Eukaryota; kingdom Metazoa; phylum Arthropoda; class Malacostraca; order Decapoda; family Parastacidae; genus Cherax; species Cherax destructor. The sequence goes on along the minus strand of WNWK01004412.1, from coordinate 96,738 downwards.
GCAGCCCAACGTAGTTAAAACACAACTGATCAGTAAGTTAGGTATCTTAAGGGTAATTCCCCTTATTTACGCAGTCAGTGTGTTGAAAAGTTCACGACCTTTAATGAATTATCACTAAGATTGGGAACTTACGAATATAATAATATTCCTTTGTACATCTTAGTGTCTCCTGTTGTCCACTGAAAGACTGGTCAGGTCAGCCTGGGATTGGTTAGCTGCGTCCTCCATGGCTTCCACTCATACTAACTTTAATACTGTCTGCAACGGATGTTACAAAGTGCCTACACCACCACCATAAATGTTAGAACGTGCCTACATGGCCACCATAAAAAGTATATATAGTTAACTATCACACTCACACGAAGGATGGTGTACACATACGAGGTATGTAAGTGTGCCAGTCTGCACTCGGACACTTCACGTGGTCAAAGAGGATATCCTTAAGCATTCCACAATGGTTAAAATAGCTGAACGGCTTGAAATGTTTCTTTCAGCAGATGGGGGTAACAGAGACAAAGTGCCAGAAGACAAAGAAGTTCATACCGACCGTGTGATCAAGAAATAAGAGTGCCTATCCATGGTTCAACCAGGAATGTACAGGAGTCATGGGAGGTGTAACAGGGTTTGGAAGAATTCTAGAGCACATAAAACTGCCCAAAGCGAAATATATAGAAGTAGTGCGTAAGCTAGAATTACAATCTCCCAGGATAGTTTATCACATCCCTAACACGACATCCTAATACTAACACTACATCCTTAACACTATATATACACCTACCATCACTTAAATCGATGCACCTCACCCGGAAAACTCTTCACTGGTGCCATACAAAGCACGGGTTTTACCTCACCCAAGTACCTGAGCGTACACACTCAGTCGACAACACACTTGAAATACTCCATGTATCACAAGCTACGCCACACGCTTCAGAGTGTACCTATGGCACTCACTAGCACCACTGTACCCACTAAATTTGTCCTACCCTAGGAATGACGAAAAGTCATACCGAAAGAAACCCGCTAGTGCTTCCTTACTTCACCCAAAATTTGATATCTAGTAAATACTTATGTCCCCGCAATAAAACAAGAGAAGAGGCAATGAGTTGTACGCCGGTACACAGACATGTGATCCACCTCTTTCTCATCCACACCCTCATGTTAGATAGACAGGAATCAAATGTTATAAAGTGATGGCAACTCCTAACACTGGTCGCTGTTTTCAAATCACGACTTGATAAAATTCTACGCAAAGCGAAGAGCTGTGCTACTCATAAGGGTTTAGAGCTAATTTTCTGAACACCAACACCCCCACCAACAATATATATGGGCCAATGTCCAGAAGACGCGTTAAAAGGCAAGTTAATGAAGCATATAGAAGGTTAGGGAAGTTAGGATCTGCTAGAGATTACAACCATATTTTAAAAACGGGAAATCCGGTCTTAATATCTTGTGAAATATTACGACGCACATACAGAGATAAAAGAGAACAAACAAGACTGGGTACCCCACCAGACACGAATCCATTGACTAAAAAAAAATACGCTGGAGGAAAAAAAGCACTACAGCAGCAACAGCCAGGTTGACTAGGCAAGCACCAGACGAGCCTGGCCCATGGCCGGCTCCGAGTAGTGAAACTCTCGAAACTCATCAAAGGTAAGGTACAGTGAATCAGATATTGTATTAATATTGGTAGAATTACCGACAATATGTTAAGTAAAAGGACACAAGTGCAACTAATGTGACATTTTATTGTGGCAACGTTTCGCTCTCCAGGAGCTTTGTCAAGCCGGCTTAACAAAGCTCCTGGAGAGCGAAACGTTGCCACAATAAAATGTCACATTAGCTGCATTTGTGTCCTTTTACTTAACGAATCAGATATTATCTGAAAGATACGAAAGGTAAAAATGAATACAAATTGTAAAAACACGACGTACCCAGCAGCAAAGACTGACACATCATTGAGAGTCACTAGACGACACAGCTTAAAGTTCAGATTAACTTGAACTGCAGGAAACACAGAAGGGAAGCAAGAGGTCTGGTAGACCTTCCTCACGCCCCTAACACCCACATAAAATCACTAAATTCATATGGTTATCAAGGCATTACCAGTGTGCTCACGTGTACAGCAGCTTGCAAACATCACTCGCATATACAGTCACTGAAAGAGTGAAAGACCGCAACATATAAAGCAAATAATCAAAATTATCACGCTGATTTTAGTGGGTTATCCTCGTGTATATCCACATTTTTCATAACGTATACTTACAAGATTTATGTCATGAGACCCACTGTACAAATCTATATTACTGCCCGAAAAAAACATTTGTAGATTTACTAAATGCAGATTATATCCCTTATCTTAAACCTCACAGAAAAAAGCATTAAACAAGTGAATATCGTCCCAGCCCCGTCCCACACACAGGCTTGGTGTTATCAGTAACAAACACCGAGCTAAACACCTGATACTGTGCACATCTGTGTACACGGATACGCATTCCGCAATATGTAAACAAAACATCTGTCCTGATTAAATCAATTATAATTATCAGACGTGCAATACCACGGTTCACATACAAATGTCGAAAAGGCACAACTCGACGAACACATGCCAGTTACTGGAGTTACGTAAGCAAATGATTCCCGAAAGAATAGTCACAATACCGTGGCTGAAACAATTATAAAATCCCGCACTTAAAGAGAGGACCCTCATGACGACGCTTCGCTCCATTCTGGACCATCAAGTCCTGGACGGACAGAAACGTCCTCATAAGGTTCCTGGTCAAACCACACATGGCTTTGTTAAACAGTGGTTTTTTTATCATTTATTTTCAAGTCTTTGTGAAACAGTCAATATGCAGAACCAAAAGTCTGACTGACAAGATCTACACTGTTTAATCTAGATAATGATTCAGAGAACCGACAAGATGATAAATTAGACACATGTGCAACACTTGGGTATCTTTATTGAGGAAACGTTTCGCCACACAGTGGCTTCATCAGTCCAACACAAAGAAGAGTAGTAAAGATCAGGAGTTTAAGGTAATCAGTCCCTCAGCCTGGAGTCGTCGTAATCAGTCCATGAATCTTGGGTATAAATAAAGATACCCAAGTGTTGAGCATGTCTAATTTATCAAGTTTAATTTGTACAGTTAAAGACAAATTATTTTTTTTATTAATTTGCCTCGCGTCTTGAAAACTACATTCGCAATTATTCCTCATAAGTGTGGATACGAGAGCAAATAACAAGAAACTTGTGCTGAGGGAGAGGGTGAGCAAGCTCCGGTAACTGCTACCTCCCCGCCATCCATCCCAGGCGATGGAGTCATCCCACTCAGAAGTCCTCCTCGAAATAACCCCGGGTAGACTGGCAGGAGCGAACCAGGGAGCTCCACAGTGTGGAGACCCACAGCGTGGAGCACACTATGAAACACCACATTGTGAAGACCCACAATGTGGGGCATCACAGAGTGGGATACCACAATGTGGAGCACCACAGAGTGGGATACCAAAATGTGGAGCACCACAGAGTGGGATACCACAATTTGGAGCACCACAGTGTGAAACACCACACTGTAGAGACCTACAGTGTGGAGCACACTGTGTGAAAAACCAGTGAGAAATACCACATAGTGGAGACCCACAGTCAGGAGTACCAAAGCACCCTGCCACCTACTCGAAACAAACCTGACTACGTCCCTATGCCCTGTATAACGCTGACCCATGCAGTCTTAGCACTTTATTAATACCACCCCACCCCACCCACGCACCGACCGAGAGCAGTGATCCATGTGCTGATGATGGCTACCACATGTTGATGCATATCTACATGTAACCTCATAACAGAAAGGCACACGGGGTATGTGTACCGAGAGGTGTATGTCTCTCAGTGTATATATAAGCTCAGTGTATAAAACTTTACTTTAATACCTTTTTTTAAAGGGATTAAAGTATTTTTGACTGGCAATGAACAGGTGACAAGCAGCCTTCACGACCTTCGTGTAGTAAACTTTAAACCCCCATAAACCTAACAAACCAGTAGTGACTCCCGTGAATTTATCAGCTCATAAAACACATACTACAGACATAAAACATACATGACTAGCGCTAACAAATGAAGCTTACCAATGTCAGCTTCACTTAGGTCTTCCTACCTTACATCTCTAACTCGTGCCCTGGTTTGTGCCTTGCAAAACATTATTTTGGGATATGCCTGGCTGCCAGAGTAGCACTTCTGTCTTGCAGTTAACAGACAGGAGGATCGAGCCTTCATAACTTGCTCTGAATGATTTGGGTTTTGTGCTGCAAATAATAATAAATTAAAACCCTACTCCAGATTCACTAAGGCTAAGGTAATGAAAGCTTTTCAATGTGATTTTAAGCAAAGCTAAGGGACCTAAAATTCCACCCACGCGGAGGTGACCATTACTACTGACTCATCACTCCACTATTTTCATCTCATTTCTCTGTATTAGAATAAAAAAAAAGCCTATGCAAGCAAAACGTTTCTCCAATAAGGATACCCGGGTTCGTACATATGCCTTATTCATAAGTAATTCTTTTCTATTCCAGCTGAGACTTGATTTCATAGTTGACTGCCTGGTCTACCAGGCTGTTGCTGCTCGCATAACCTTTGCACAGCCCATCGTAACAGACATTATTTCACTGTTACAGAGCTCTTTATCACCTTTATCTTATATTTATATATTTTTTCCGCGGTAGTATGGTATAATTTATTGTTATTTTATGGCTAGGGGACAACCGAACCTAACCAAGAAATTTGCTGTAAACAATATGTGATAAATTTAAGGGAGGCAAGAGGCTAGGCTGCGTCACAACCTGGATCATCTGCCTTTTTCACAAGTTGTCCAAATTTCTTCTTGAAAACCACTATAACTCCATTTCTATTGAGATCACACTTAATTTCACTGACACTAACTCGGACCGCGATTAGCAGAATGACCCACACAAGGTCAAGAAATGCATTATTTTTTTGTATTTATTTCGCTGACAGCAAAATCCAAGTGGGCAGAGGGTGATGGCGAGCCTAGCGTTGTTGTGGTCAGCGGCGGGTATGTCACCAGGGCGTGTGAGTCAGTTGCTGGGTTTGCTCAACGTGTTTACTGGGTGTCATCACCACACTACTGGTGCCACCATACCAGCAACCACCCGCCTCCACAACCCATCCTCCTCGTCACCAGAGTAAATACACTCAAGCTGACTCCTGCCACACCTGCCCACACTCGCCACCACTACTACGTATCGCTCTATTATATTTATGAGAAGCCCCTGTAGATCATTCAGCGCAATGAACGGGGAAAGCTCACTTCTCCGTTCGTTAATTAAGGGCGAGACTAAAACGCTACCTATAGTTGTACTCACGTATGTTAAAACAGATTTTAGAAGGAAAAAAAAATGTTGGATTATCATAGCGTGTCGATCTAAATGATAATTTAACTCTTAACAATAAAATACTCATGGCAACCATACTCTCATACCTAAACTATATTACAAGACATTAAAATCGCGCACGTAAGGAACACTATCACAACAAGTTGAAATATCCAGAAGTCGTTATCGAATTACACCCAGAAATAAATAACAATGATATATGTTCGATACAAGTTTGTGATGAGCGCATGAACGTATGTGGGCTTGTGGATGTTCATATTTAGTGTTGTCTGGCTGGCACCAACAACTATGTACCAACAAAGATGAAACTTAACATATAGTTTATGCAATATAGTTTGTTTATGTTGGAGGATGACAGTGTGTGTTGAGCTGATGACCTAAGACATGAATGGTGGCCTTTATTACCACAATTCATTAGTAAATTACTAAAGAATAATATTTCAAACCATTTCCCTTGTGGTGATATGCATATTATATATACACACACAGAATCTCCAGTCCACAGCAGGATTTGAACCTGCACACACTGCATCAAGGTACGCAGTAATTCTGTAACACAGCCAGACCCCAGAATAAGTATGGTCTAGCAGAAGCTAGGCAGTGTATCCCATACCCCAGAGCACCGGGCTTATAAGTTATTCATTCTATTCTGCTTCATCCTCTCTAAATGCCCAGACCACCTCAACAACTCTCTTCAGCCCTCTGAACTATACATATAGTAACCCCCACACCATCTTCTAATTTCTACGCTCCGAGTTCTTTGTAGAATATTCACATCACACTGTTCTCTAACATGACAACTCCACTGTCTTCAGCCTACTCCTCGGTGTAACGTTTAACTCCCATCCTTCAAGTATACAAATGTTTTGGTACTACTATACTATTGTATTCCGTTTCATTGTAAGTTTATTTAGGTACAGGTACACAGTACAATTATCATACAAAGTAACATACTATACGTAAATTACCTAGGATAACCGAAAACAAGGTCAAAGTGGTCAACTCCTTTATTTCCACAGATTTCTCAACACTCCACCCGTTATTTTCCATGCGTCTATTCTATGGTTCACCTCGTCCTTCATAGATACATCTGCCCACATGTCCACTCCCAGATATCTACATACATTCACCATACTTATATTGGCCTATTTTATTACAAAATAGTCCCCTTCTCTCCTACAGTCCATAACCTGAGCTCTTCTAAAAAAATTACTGCTTTTTATAACCTACTACCTAGTCCATACATTTGCAACATCTGCCACATTGCTCTCCTATTCGCTATCTCTAAAACCATGAATGCGACAAACAGCTCTTTAACCCTCTGAGTATTGCTTATTTATATGCTTTATTGTAAACATCTTGTTTGCACATCCCCTGCCCTTGCTAAATCATCCACCTTCTTATGCAATCCTACTTTCTCTTTTACCTCCTAACACTTTCAATAATAACTAACATTCATTTTACCCTGTATATTCAACAGGTGTATTCCCAATAATTCGTACTTCTTCACTCTTATCCCTATTTACCCTTATACAAAGGAATTAAGCATGATGTCTTCCAATCCTTTAGTACCTTCCTTTTTTCATGTATTTATACTGCACAACTAAATATACCAACCACTCCAAAACTATATCCCCACCTGCCTGAACATGTCAGTCTTAATCCCATTTGTCCTAGCTGCTTTACCTCCTTTCATTGTAACCTTAATCCTATGTCATTCCTTCCTGCTTAATGAACGATAGTAACGCCTCCCTTTCAAACAACATTAAGCAACTAAAAATATTTTCTAAATCTTTACAGATACGTACTTCTCAGTGTATACCTTATAATATATACACATAAATACACACACCTGTGTATATAACTTGTCTTTGGCGGGTGGTACGAAGTGAGACTGAGGTAATAGTCAAGGAGAGACATGATTGCAGGCTGGAGGCATCTTCAAGGTGTGGAGGGAGAGATGGCACTGTGGCCTGGGCCAGGGACAACCAGGGTCATGACGGGTCCACACTGGCATCCCGGCTGGAGCACATGTCACGTTGACAACTGTATTTAACTGAGTGGGCGGGAGACATCAGCAACCTGCCTTAGTCCTGCTCCACCTAGTGAGGTACCTGACGAACTAGCTGTCTGCTGCACCTCCCACTACATCTATAATTATAAAACCAAAGATTTCACAACATGTGTAAACAAGGAGTCACGTGAAGTCAGACCAACCTGGATCGAGCCATAATTATAATCAACACACCGCCCACTGCTACAGCCTTCAACAAACCTGGCCAAAAACAAGCTAAATCTATCACTGTGTAGTCAGGGAACACCTTGCAAGATACTTTTTTTTCCCTGTCAAGTGATTAACACACATTTTACACGCATGTCAAAGATTGTTGTTTTAACAGACTATTAAGTATGTCAAGTAAATTTAACTAAAACATCTCTGACCAAGTGACGTAACAAGGAAAAGGAGGTTTAAAGTTATTGTGACTTGGTATGTAAATTATAAATTTAACCTATATAAGAATAATCACAAATATGCCTTAAATATTTACAAATAATAACTTTCTCGACGGACACCCTCAAAGTGAACTGTGTCTTCTACTATCAGCCTTTTCCATATACCCCACATAGACATATAGACAATAGGAACTTGATCAACAACAAGAATAAAGTTATTCCTATGATTTTCACATTTCTTCGTTAAAATCGAACTTTTTTATTTAAAAAAAATTGAAGGTGTCTTCCCATTGAGCAAAAGGGAAGCAATAGGAGAGACAGCAGGGGGCAGTCAAGATCCGGGATCACATGCAGCAACAGCAGCAGTGTTTTGTAAGGAATTAAACCCTTCGTCATCCAGCCTGGCAGTGAGAGTCACGAGGCCGCCCACTGCCACCTCACGTACACCCAACAATGTGCAGCCTCAAGGGCCATCATGTCCTCGCAGAGTGCCAGGACATTACCCACCCCTAGTGCCATCTCCTGCAACCCTACCCCGGCACACCCCCGGTTGAAGGGGGTGGGATCACGGTGGCACTCTCCTCACGCTGGTTATGTCTTTCCAGGAAACTAAGAGATAACTGTGGAGCATCAGATGAGCGCGTCGTGTTCTGTCGAAGGGCAACGGCGGTGAGAACACTCAGCTTCCAAAGGAACACCACTGCCTTAACACAATGCTTTCAGGAACACAACTGCCTCCAATAGAAACCACCACGAAGAGAGGAAGTATTTGCAACTTTCGCTCGCATACTCTCTCACACTCACTCTCTCACTCACTCACTCACTCACTCACTCACTCACTCACTCACTCACTCACTCACTCACTCACTCACTCACTCACTCACTCACTCACTCACCACACACACACACACACACACACACACTCTCTCTCTCTCTCTCTCTCTCTCTCTTTCACTCTCACACTTATTTACTTTCACTCTGAGTGCCACCAACTACACGCCACACGGCTACAAAAACACTTATCCATACCATAACAGACAACGGCTGCACACTCACCCACACTATGTCAAACAATGGATGTACACTATGACAAACAATGGATGTACACTATGACAAACAATGGATGTACACTATGACAAACAATGGATGCAGATCTGTTTCTTCTAACTCGTCTCACAGTGGTGAAGCCTTGATCCTGATGCGTGAGCTCTCACGTCCGTCCCTTGTGCGTGATCCAACACGCCCGTCCCTGCCCGTGATCTCGCACGGCCGTCCCTGCCCTCGTCTCAGTGCTCGGGCCATGACCCTGGTGCGTGATCCCACATATCCGTCCCTGCCCTTCCCTCCTGCATGCCCACAAAGAATGGCAAGCAAGACAAAAAGCAGAAATGCATGCCTGCGCGTACGCACGCACATCCCACCTCACACATGCACATTGTTCTTCACCGCACTGTTGCACCAGCTAGACGAGCAAGTACGAGTGACAGGTAAAGCCTTCCAGTGCATTAAGGAGTGCCTGAAGGACAGTGACAGTACACAGCAAAAGCCACAACTGGGCAAGGGCTGTCTCAAATGATCAGTACTAATAAATCCACTGTTATAATAATAATAATAATAATAATAATATTATTATTATTATTATTATTATTATTTCCACAAGTACAATGTGTACAGGCCAAGCTGACATCAATGACATATTGACCTATTTTGCCCCCAGGATGCGACCCACACCAGTCGACTAACCCCCAAGTACCTATTTTACTGATAGGTGAACAGGGACAGCAGATGTCTTAAGGAAACACGTCGTAATGTTTCCAGTCGTACCGTGGATTCCGAACCACTGACCTCAGTGTGTGAACTGAGTGCACTAGCAATCGAGCTACGGGACACCATGTTGGGTCATACGAAGACAAAGCAAGAGCAATGGTGAGGTCTTTCAAGGTATAATTTCAGAACAGCCTTCGGGAAACTTGATAAAGAATCCTCTAAGACTCATGAGAGATATAAGAAACAAATCTTACAAAGATTAAACGAACACGAATCTAGAAGAACATGATAAGGACACAAAATTAGCCCAAGTGAGGAGGATATAAAGGAGTTTCACAGCACTAAGATGGTGAGTACGTGGAATGGACTGACACGAGAGAGAATATAAATATGTTCGCGGTTTTAAAAGAAAATACGACGGAAATAGGTCATATTAGTCAACGATTTTAAAAAAAGCGATCCCAAAAGTTGAATTATAACATTCTCAAACTTCCCCCCCCCCCACCACCTCCCACACACACATTCGCCAAACCAGTAGAAGAGGTGAGTAATAAAGCCGCCCAGGCCTGTCCTTTCACCAGTGCCACACTTGTTTAGTTACTTACACAACCACCTCCACCCACTGCCACTCTGAACCTGGGCACACGGAGCCCGGGTCTTGGTTATCCCCCAAAAAATGGAGAAGGGGGGAGAGAACGATTTCAAACGATCCTCTACATCAACAATGCAAAACTGTTTGCCAACACAATTATTATTAATATTATTATTACATATTATACTGAAGAAGTGCTAAACCCGTCGGAGTTATACAGCGCCTGGGGCATGGTAGGCAATCAAGCTTGTCCAAGAGAAGGTTAGCCCAATTCCCTGAATCGAGAGCCCTTCAACAAGAGCAGTGTCGTGGGACGCGGGGGAGTCAGGTTAGCGGAAATAGTTGACAACCTCAAACATTCACCAAGAAATAAAATTAGAAGTGAGACATCTTTACCAGGAATGTTCCTTCCACTTCTGTGGTAGTAACACACACACACACACACACACACACACACACACACACACACACACACAGGAGCTATGACTCGACCCCTGTAACCACAACTAGAGAGTACAACGCACGCACACACGCGCGAGATATGATAAAGCTCATGGAGCGGGAAGAGTGACCTGGTAACGGCCAGCGAAGAGACGGGGCCACGAGCTGTGACCCGACCCCTGCAACCACAACTAGGTGAGTACACACACACACACTGGATAAAATAATTAAAAGTGTTTAGTCACGTAGAGTCCGCCATTTCTTGAATTTTTCGACCTTTCATTTACACGCTTTACCACATCACCTGCTTTCTAATGACCATTAGCACAATTAATTTATTTACTATGATACAAGGTCAGTAAATTGTATAATACCGAAATAAAGATTTATCCCCCATATTATTAGTCATCAACGGTGATCGCACCAAGTCTCAATCGTCAGCCGAGGAAGGTTTCATTGGTGGAAGGCTTCACGCAAGGTTTCACAGGAGGAAGATCCCTGGTCAACTAGGCTGTTGCTACCACCACAACCTGGCTCCTCTGGCACTTGTAGGAAGTGGTAAAGTCACCTCTTGAAAAACTCTGCCTTTGTTGTGGTGACTAATACAGCCACGGAGCACGACACTAAAACAACCCCCATATATAAATATTTTCTTCTACATTAATGGATAATTTTCACATTGACCAGTGGCCACAAAAACATGATAGTTTATAAAATTTCACATGCATATTGAAAAATTATACGTAGTTAAGAACGAATGATTTTATTTTTTTCACCATCTTATGACTTTTAAGCTCCCCCCCCACGGTTGTACGTCTATTAACTCTTTTTGGGCCTAGTTCCTAGGCCTTTCGTGTATCCATATGCTCTTGCGCTTCCCTCCACAGGATGGATATGGGGTGCACAATAAAGTAGCCACTCCGACAACACAATGTAATTACGCACTAATTTCTAATATTTGGTAAGAGGAGGAAGTCGTGGACGACGGATGTTGACACAGTGTTCTCAGAGTGGGCCTCGTGTTAATACCTGGATTACATTCTTTTTTAATCAGCGAAACCCATTATTCAAAGGTAGACCATCAGTAAAGTTACTATTTGTAAAACAAATGAATAAGCTATATACTTAAACCTTAAATAATTAAATTTAAAATATAAATAAAAAAATTCGCTGTGGAAACAGTCTAAGCCGCCATGTTGGAGTAGATGTATTTGCAACTGTTATAGGCATAGGTTAAGAATTTATTTTAGGGAAAAGAAGCCTTGGGCGGAGCAGTGTGAGACATGAGTATCTGAGATATCAACTGCTGAACGACACATGCGGGTTTATTGCGAATATATAAATAATAACACTAATATTAATAATAATAATCAGTGCTGTAGGTCCCCGCCCTATCAGCTTACAACATCGGTATTAAGAGGAAATAAAAGTCACAATACCGTGAATGGAACAATTCACAACTAACCCGCCGTTAGGACAGCGATGTTTAGAGACTAGACGACGTTTCGGTGTGCCATAGACCATTATCAACTCGCAGAACGGACCGAAACGTCGTTTAGAGATTCCTCTCGATTTAGTTGTGATTTCTATCTTCTAGTTTATTGTTCTAAATGAAGAAAGTATATGTTAACTATCTCATGTATCGTTGTGACAGACATGGGTCCTACCTGCAGTGTGGTGCTTCATTCTATGTATCGCCTTCCACTCTTACAACCAGTCTTGACGCCTTCATTCCAAGGCAATCTATCATATATATATATATAATATTCGTGCCGATTAGGTAAAACTGCCAATTAAGAGATATCTAAAATTAAGTTTTTAAAATTTTCTTATACGTTTAAAGATATATTTTCATTTATGTTAATGTAAGTTATAATTTGTACAAGAGAACTTTGAAACCTACTAACCTTATTACAACAAGCGCAATTTAATTTAGCCTAACCCAACTAAATATATTTTAGATAGTTACATTATTTAATATTAACAAACACAATGAAATATATTTTTCGTTATGTTCAGAATGATTTGGCGAAATTATTACAAATTTTCACTTGTCTTATATGGCAAGGTGAGCGTTCTATTAAGCCAAAATCCAAGTTTTACCTAATCAGAATATATATATATATATATATATATATATATATATATATATATATATATATATATATATATATATATATATATATATATATATATATATATATATATGTTGTATATTTACCCCACCCACACCTTTACCTTTCATATACCTTTGAAGATTTTCGAGTTTATCTACTCTCTGAGCCCGGCCATGGACCAGGCTCGTCTGGTGCTTGCCTGGTCAACCAGGCTGTTGCTGCTGGAGGCCCGCTGCTCCAAATATCCATCACAGCCTGGTTGATCTGGCACCTGGTGAAGATATTTGTCCAGTTTCCTCTTGAAGGCTTCTACACTGGTTCCAGCGATGTTTCGGATATCTTCTGGTAAGATGTTGAATAGTCTGGGACCCCGGATGTTAATACAGTGCTCCCGTATTGTCCCCACCGCACCCCTGCTCCTCACTGGTTTATTTTACACTTCCCCCCATAACTCTCACTCCAGTATGTTGTGTTATGGCAGTGTGCAGATTTGGGACCAGGCCCTCAAGTACTTTCCAGGTATATATTATCATGTATCTCTCTCTCCTCCGCTCCAATGAGTACATGTTTAAGACTTGAAGGCGTTCACAATAATTTAGATGTTTCAATGGCTCAATGTGAGCCGTAAACGATCTCTGAATTTGTTCCAGCTCTGATATTTCTCCTGCCCTGAACGGGGCCGTCAGCACAGAGCAGTATTCTAAGTGAGGGAGCACTAGCGATTTGAAGAGTGTCACCATCGGCATTATTTCCCTTGTTTTGAAAGTTCTCAATACCCACCCCGTCATCTTCCTGGCTGTTGAGATCTTTGTCTTGTTATGGTCTTTAAAAGACAGATCAGCAGACATAATTATTCCCAAGTCCTTTACGTGTTCCTTTCGTTCTATGTGGTGACCCTCTTGCGTTTTGTATATAGTGTTCCTTTTGAGTTCTTCATTTTTTCCATACCTAAGCACCTGAAACTTATCACCATTGAACGTCATGTTGTTCTCCACTGCCCACTGGAAGACCCTGCTTATGTCTTCCTGTAATTTTTCAGTGTCCTCTACCGTAGTGACTTTCATGCTTATTTTAGTGTCATCTGCAAATGATGATACAAAAGTGTGCTGGGTGTTTTTTATCTATGTCTGCTATGAGGATGAGAAACAGCAGAGGTACCAGGACAGTGCCTTGGGGCACTGAGCTTTTGACCTCGCTGATGCTGGATCTTGCCCTGTTCACTACTACTTTTTGTGTTCTGTGTGTTAGGAACTCAAAAATCCATCTGCCTAAGTTTACAATAATTTAATAATAAACAAACATAATGAAATATTTTTTTTTCGTTGGGTTCAGAATATTTTTTGCGAAATTATTGCATACACAAATTTTCGCTTGCCTTATTCGGCAAGAAGAGCGTTGCTTTTAAGCTAAACTGGCAAGTTTTACCTATTCGGCACGACACACAATATATATATATATATATATATATATATATATATATATATATATATATATATATATATATATATATATATATATATATATATAAAATCATATACACAAACACGAGAGACAAGCCTCACGGTATATATATGCAGGTTATTCCACCAGTGGCAGATAAGACAGTTGAGTTACACTGGCGTTAGCTGCCTACTAGAGCTCAAACATTCCGTTACTCAATGCCACTACCACCCCCAGCGAAGGTGATCACTTGGAGAATCTACCGTAGAAATTACCGTTGTGGGGCGCTTGTCTTTCCCAGGGAAGCTGTCGTGGTGGGGGCCCTTGCCACGTCCGATAGAGAACGGGTTGGGGGGAAGTTGTTAATCCCTGGCTGGACGGACACTCAGAGCAACAACAACGACCCTTCCTCAGCGCAAGGGCCACACTACTGAGGGCCACGTTATCCTCTCAGGGTTTATCGTTCATATCTTATCGTCAGTACACCCCCACCCCCTCCCTCGTAGCATAATACCACCCCTTCTCCTTGCTCCATCACACCACCACCCCACTCCTGCCTAACTCCATCAACCTAACCTCCAGAAATTTGCGTCTTATCTATCCTAGTCTAGTCTTCGATAGAATATTTTTTAGGTGATCTAAGGTGGATGGCTGTGTCCTGGTGAGCGATATTGGGTCTGACGTCAATGAAAGGAGTGTGACCACGTTAAATCAAGGCTGGTTAGCTGCAGTATGCGGATACGAGGAGTCGCAACCCACCACCAGCAAGACTCTCACCTCCAGTGAATGTCTACTGACACACCCGTGATAAGCCTCCAGAGTTCTCTCATTATTGCTGCCCAACTAGTTAATTGTGCCGCCTCAACGGCTGGTTTACTGAGTACACCCCCGAGGCCTGGTCCCAGACCGGGCCGCGGGGGCGTTGACCCCCGGAACCCTCTCCAGGTATAAACTACACTCATCCCGTGAGGAGCGGTAGAACAAAAAAAAAATAGGAGGATTGCAGAGGACATAACAGGTCTTTCAGACTCCCCAGAGCAACATTATCTACATCTTTACAGTAATTACTTATTTCATATATTACAATTACTTCACGCAACTAATCTAATCTACATACCGTAATATAATATGGAGATGCAACCTCAAGAAAATTGTTATTACCACAAAGAAAACACTGGAGCATTAGCGACCGTTTCTGTTATTTACTGGTAACAGGCTGAGGATGCTTGACCCACGGATGTTGATATAGTGTTCTCTGTGTTTATGACACTTACAAAAGTTCTTCGACTTTTGCTTAGCGCTAGCGAAGCTTTTATGTAAGTAAATATCCCACAGGATAATGAAGTCCACAAGAGCAACAACAGATCTCTGCGAGCCGCTTCAAGACAGCACCACAAAAGATATACCATGAGAGTGTTGGGCTGATTACATCAAAGAAGCACACACACACACTGTTATACACTGTAACACACTCAGCTACTTACATCATACAAGCAGACACACACTGTGTAATACACACTGTGTAACACACACTCAGCTACTTACATCAAACAAGCAGACACACAGTGTAATACACACTGTAACACACACTCAGCTACTTACATCATACAAGCAGACACACACTGTGTAATACTGTAACACACACTCAGCTACTTACATCATACAAGCAGAAACACACTGTGTAATACACACTGTAACACACACTCAGCTACTTACATCATACAAGCAGAAACACACTGTGTAATACACACTGTAACACACACTCAGCTACTTACATCATACAAGCAGACACACACTGTGTAACACACACTCAGCTACTTACATCAAACAAGCAGACACACAGTGTAATACACACTGTAACACACACTCAGCTATTTACATCATACAAGCAGACACACACTGTGTAATACACACTGTGTAACACACACTCAGCTACTTACATCAAACAAGCAGACACACACTGTGTAATACACACTGTAACACACACTCAGCTACTTACATCAAACAAGCAGACACACACTGTGTAATACACACTGTAACACACACTCAGCTACTTACATCATACAAGCAGACACACACTGTGTAATACACACTGTAACATACACTCAGCTACTTACATCATACAAGCAGACACACACTGTGTAATACACACTCAGCTACTTACATCATACAAGCAGACACACACTGTGTAATACACACTAACACACACTCAGCTACTTACATCAAACAAGCAGACACACACTGTGTAATACACACTAACACACACTCAGCTACTTACATCAAACAAGCAGACACACACTGTGTAATACACGCTCTTTACATAAGTTGGATCACCTCCCTGGTATTCACCATAACTTTCAATGTTTAATCTACGTGTCAATCACCGTCACAAGACAAAAAGCCAGGGCCAGGTGTGTGTGTGTGTGTGTTTTCTCTGTACGTAGATGTGTCAACACAGCTCTTGACATTATCTGACAAGCAACACTCGAGTACCAAACGTTCCTGGAACACAAACACACGCTCACACACAATCACACACACACACACACACACACACACTTTGAATTGTCAGGAAAAGGAACAACCTGGAGAGTAAAGTAATGGATGCTTTAAGATGAGGTATGGTAAGGCTCTCGGAGCAGGGAGAGAGTGGAACTAGTAGCGACTAGCGAAGAGGCGGGGCCAAGAGCTATGGTTCGACCCCTGCAACTACAAATGAGTACACACACGTACACACGCACGCACACACACACACACACACACACACACACACACACACACACACACACATAGCTAAAGTTCTCGCTTCACGCACGGAGTGCCCGGGTTCAATTCCCGGCGGGGCGGAAACATTTCGAAGTGTTTCCTTACACACACACATACATGCAACAGGCCTAGTGTCTAATCGACATGTGCCTAGGACAAAATTGTAACTAACATAGGGCCTGGAGCTACGACTCCAACCCTGTTACCACAAATCTTACAGCAATTACGTAAGTGCACGCAAAAATAAAGGAGTGTCAAAATATCGGTATCGACCTAAAATTTATTAACGGTATCAGCTAAAATTTTGGTATCGCCCCATCACTACGCAAAACCCCATTCTCTCCCTCCTCACATAAACATTAGCCAGAAATGAATATGCCAGAGTGAGGAGAGGCGAAGCGACAATTCCAGAACGACATAGCAGCAAAGGTCAAGAATGATCCAAAACAACTTCACAGCCATAGAAGTGTTGATCAAACGTTTTAAAATGATCTTATCAGAAGAAACAGAAGCAATATCAGAAAGCCTAGGGAGGACATGGTACACAGACAAGTACAGTATTAGACGCTATGTACACAATAGGGAAAAGGTAGGGAAAAAACAAAGAAACTTATGATGGAACTGGATACTTCCAGGTAATGGGACCTGACAGTGTCACCAAGACTACTGAGAGAGAGGGAGCAGCAGCAGTGTCCGAACAACCAGCTAAGATCTACAGCAAGTCAGTGGATACGGGACAGTTGCCAGAGATATGGAAGACGGTGAATGTAGTCCCTATATTCATGATCATGAAATAAGACAGACAGGAAGCTTTAAACAACAGACTACTTTCTTTGACATGCATACCATGCAAGATATCGGCGATTATCAAAGAAGTGGTAGAACACTTTGAGATATCATAAACAATAATAACTAGCAAGGGTTCGGAGACAGCAAATACTGTCTTACCAACCTGTTGGAGTTTTAAGACAGATATGTGAGACAGGAGATAAAGGGGATGGGGGGGATAAGATTTGTTTGGATTTTTAACCGGCGGGGTTAGTCATACAGGATAACCCAAGAAAGTTAGTACGTCATCGAGGACTGTATCTTATTTCCACTGGGGTCCTTCAATCTTGTCCCCCAGAATGCGACACACTCCGAGAGTGATGAAACTCTCGAAACTCTTCAAAGGTACACACCAGTCGACTAACACCCAGGTACCTACTTACTGCTAGGTGAACAGGAACAGCAAATGTAAGGAAACCCGCCCAGCATTTCCACCCGTGTCGGGGATCAAACCATGGAGACTTAATGTGTGAGGCGAGAGCCGATCAGCCTGGCTGTGGTTTGTACGTTAGACTGCGTGCGGCCAGCAGTAACAGCCTGGTTGATCAGGCTGGTAGAAACATTTCGACGTGTTTCCTTACACCTGTTGTCATGTTCACCTAGCAGCAAATAGGTACCTGGGTTGTTAATCGACTGGTGTGGGTCGCATCCTGGGGGACAAGATTAAGGACCCCAATGGAAATAAGACAAGACAGTCCTCGATGACGCACTGACTTTCTTGGGTTATCCTGGGTGGCTAACCCTCCGGGGTTAAAAATCCGAAGAAATCTTATCTTATCTTAAGGTAGACTCCAGGTAGGTAGAATAAAGAAGCAAAGGGTGACTGTCAAGGATGAGACGTCAAAATGGGGAAGAGTAACTAGCTGGGTTCCGTAAGGCTCGTTATTAGAACCTGTACTGTTTCTAATTTATGCGAATGACGTTCCAGAAGGAATAGAATCAGATATAGCCATGTTTTCTGATGATGTAACACTGATGAGAATAAAAACAGACGAGGACATGAAACAGCTCCAAATGGATCTAGTCAAATTGCACACTTGGTCAGATAAGTGGTTGCTTCAACTGAACTCCAGCAAATGAAAGGTTTTCAACACTGGACAAGGGGAATAAAGTCAGGGGACAGAGACTGCAGGCCTCACTCGAAGTGTTAAGAGCATAGTGAGCATAGTGCCTGGTATATCCCCAGAGGTTCACATCAGCCGAATAAACTTTGCAGCCAATCCTCGTCCGGCAAATCTAAGAGTAGTCTTAAGGAATCTTAAGACTCATACTGGTCGCTTTATGCAACATATGTCAGGCTCGTCTTGGAGTATGCAACATGGAGCCTATCCTTCAGAAGTATGCAACGAGGCTTGCTCCAGAGACAAAGGTAATGAACTACAAGGAGTTGCTAACGAAACTATCTAAAATTAATGAAGGCCAGAAGAGCCAAGGAAGATATACAAAATACTCAAGATGAAGGGACAGACAGAGGCGAGAAACAAGTACCCGAATAAACTTAATTTTTTATTTAGTTAACATCCATTACTAAATAAATGGGAGGGTAATGTCCGGCAGCGGGGGATACACCAGACACACTTACTAGCTGGAAACTATCCTTCAATAGTTTCAAATATGCCTCTCCCACACCCTCACACCTGCCTCTCCCACACCCTCACACCTGCCTCTCCCACACCCCTCACACCTGCCTCTCCCACACCCCTCACACCTGCCTCTCCCACACCCCTCACACCTGCCTCTCCCACACCCCTCACACCTGCCTCTCCCACACCCCTCACACCTGCCTCTCCACACCCTCACACCTGCCTCTCCCACACCCTCACCTGCCTCTCCCACCCCCTCACACCTGCTCTCCCACCCCTCACACCTGCCTCTCCCACACCCCTCACACCTGCCTCTCCCACACCCCTCACACCTGCCTCTCACACCCTCACACCTGCCTCTCCCACCCCTCACACCTGCCCCTCTCACACCCCTCACACCTGCCTCTCCCACCCCCTCACACCTGCCTCTCCCACACCCCTCACACCTGCCTCTCCCACACCCCTCACACCTGCCTCTCCCACACCCCTCACACCTGCCTCTCCACACCCCTCACACCTGCCTCTCCACCCCACACTGCCTCTCCACACCCTCAACCTGCCTCCCACACCCTCACACCTGCCTCTCCCACACCCCTCACCCTGCCTCTCCACACCCCTCACACCTGCCTCTCCACACCCTCACACCTGCCTCTCCCACACCCCTCACACCTGCCTCTCCCACACCCCTCACACCTGCCTCTCCCACACCCCCTCACACCTGCCTCTCCCACACCCCTCACACCTGCCTCTCCCACACCCTCACACCTGCCTCTCCACACCCCTACACCTGCCTCTCCCACACCCCTCACACCTGCCTCTCCACACCCTCACACCTGCCTCTCCCACACCCTCACACCTGCCTCTCCCACACCCTCACACCTGCCTCTCCCAACCCTCACACCTGCCTCTCCCACACCCTCACACCTGCCTCTCCCACACCCCTCACACCTGCCTCTCCACACCCCTCACACCTGCCTCTCCCACACCCTCACACCTGCCTCTCCCACACCCTCCCCACCTGCCTCTCCCACACCCTCACACCTGCCTCTCCCACACCCTCACACCTGCCTCTCCCACACCCTCACACCTGCCTCTCCCATACCTTCACACCTGCCTCTCCACACCCTCACACCTGCCTCTCCCACACCCTCACACCTGCCTCTCCCACACCCTCACATCTACTCTCTCACACCCTCACACCTGCCTCTCCCACACCCTCACACCTGCCTCTCCCACACCCTCACACCTCACACCTGCCTCTCCCACACCCCTCACACCTGCCTCCCCCTCACACCTGCCTCTCCCTCACACCTGCCTCTCCCACACCCCTCACACCTGCCTCTCCCACACCCCTCACACCTACCTCTCCCACACACACCTACCTCTCCCACACACACTCACACCTACCTCTCTCTCACCCTCACACCTACCTCTCCCACACCCTCACACCTACCTCTCCCACACACACCTGCCTCTCCCACACACACTCACACCTACCTCTCCCACGCCCCCACACCTGCCTCTCCCACACACACCTGTCTCTCCCACACCTACCTCTCCCACACACACCTGCCTCTCCCACGCCCCCCCACCTAATTCTCCCACACACACCTACCTCTCCCACACACACCTGCCTCTCCCACGCCCCCACACCTACCTCTCCCACACACACCTGCCTCTCCCACGCCCCCACACCTGTGTCTCCCATTCCTGCCTCAAGCAAATTTATTTTTAAAGTCGCACCTCGTTTTCTTTGGCAATAACACCAACAGAATAACAATGAAGGTCGCTTGACACCTCTTTGTGTACCGTGTGCTTATTAGGCCCCACATTAACCACATTGTTGACCTCGCTGCCCTTATCGTACCTCTTCTTGTAGCTGTGCACTGAATATCTCCACTCCACCTTATTCCTTTTCCCTGCCACACAAAATTGGTGTTTCACAGTGTCCATGTGGCTCACCTGAGCCTCTACCTGTGACACTGGTCCCTGGTGACTGTCTCTACCTGTGACACTGGTCCTTGGTGACTGTCTCTACCTGTGACACTGGTCCCTGGTGACTGTCTCTACCTGTGACACTGGTCCCTGGTGACTGTCTCTACCTGTGACACGGGCAGTGTATAACTTCTGTAAATATCCCAGCTCTGACATCTCTCTGTCTCTGAAAACTATTGCGGTACATAATGTGTTGGACGTATATTAGGAAGATCAGCGGCCACAGTACCTATAACTGAGGTTCCTACTTGTTATGCAAGTTCACTCTCACACCTGCCACACCGTTACTCAAGTATCCTCCCTTGACCAGTTTACCACTTTCCCTTCTGCTTAGCGTTGCTTTTGATACTCCATGTATTAGCTTCTGCTGAGGTTCCTTATTCAAAGCTTTCTTGCACTTCTAGAAAAGGCAGGATTTACTGATCTTTAACCCATTATGTATTTGTTTGAGAAAACCTATTCTCCGTAGGCCTTCCGCACGCCTCCAGCTTACAATCTTCTCCAGCACCTGGGATAACATACGTGTTATTGATACCTGTGGGCCAACGGGGCCCAGCAACAGCCTGACTGGCCAGGTAAGCAGACAAGCCTGGCCCAGGTTTGTCTGCTTACCTGGCGGAATTACGAAAACTCTCGAAACTCATCAAGGTATGAAACGGTTTTATGGTCTGTAACTTAGTGCCTCCTACGTGTGCTCTCTGGTAATGGGGGTCCCATAGACAATTAGAATCTTGCCTCCCAGTGGGGGCATTTTGCCCCTAATTACCTCAGATTCCTCTCACCCACGCCAGCTGCGGTAGTCATCAAAGATTCTTTAATAAATACGCAAATGACGTGAGCGTCAGACGACAAAGTTCAATATAATGAAATCATCAACCGAGCTGTGTTGTTACATCCAAATTACTTAATAATAATAATAATAATAATAATAATAGTAGAAGATACAATGTTTGTACAGAGATGGGTGACATTCAGGTGTTCATGTAGAAAGCCCATTGTTATGAAGAGCATTTCGGACAATAAAGCTCTACACGGAGTGTAACCTGGTCCTGCTACCTGGTCCTGCTAAAAGTTGCCACAGGTGTCTGCTTCACAGTGCTGTTCCAGTTGTGGCCCAGAATGATGAAATGTAATGGGTATAAGCATACCCATAATTTTTTAAAGGGGTGGACCGGTAAGCCTGTGGAAGGCCTCGGTCAGATGACCAGAAGCTCCACCGGCAAGTCATCATATGACTAAGACCCGAGTCAGAAAACACTTAGCCTGTTTCCTGACGAATATTATGTAACCTAACCTTAAAAATATAAATTATAAGTTTTTGATGAGTGAATATAAAAAAAATCGGATTTTGGGGAGAAACAAACCTAACCAATTTTTTTTTATATACCTTCGAAGGGTTTAGAGTGTTTTCCTACTCCCGCAACCCAGCCCTGGGCCAGGCTTGTCAACCCAGCCCTGGGCCAGGCTTGTCAACCCGAGCCTCGCCCATGGCCGGGCTCCGGGAGTGCAAAGACTCTCGAAACTCATCAAAGGTACCCACCCTAACAAAGTAACCGAGAATAACCCAATGCAACCCAAGCCAACCTAAGCTAACCCGCCTGAGTTCCGCCGGGGACCAACTTTCAATAATGATAGACTTAGTGCCTTGTCTGACACCAGGCCGCGGGGGCAATGATCTCCGGAACCACGAACATATACTGCCTTACACCGCCCCAACGAACCTGTTTATAAAGTGGCTCACTCATTCTCTTCTGTCAGTGTGACTTGTCAATGGTCCAAGTCAGACCCAAACGTCTTAAGTTTTCTCTCTCTTGTGGGTGGGTTATTTGCATATTCTTCCCTGTGGTTAATTGTATACTTATTTGTTTACCAGTATTTGTGTTTACCTGCATTTACCTGCGTTTGCCTGTTTGCATCTGTTTACCTGTTCATATATTTAGTTCTGTCTGTTTACTTGTTCATAATTTTAGTTCCGGCAGTCAGGTACTATTGTGCAAGCTTCTTAACTGAAACAGCTAGAGAGCAAGGGACGTAGATACGCATGTAGGAAGGTGTATAGGTAGATATGCGATAAGATTACAGTAAACAGGTGATATCACAATATGCAGAACAACCACTGTGAAAAAATAGCGAAATTCCAAGCGCTTTCGTGACTTTCTCACATTATCAAGGAACTATAAAAATAAAAGGTTAACAGGAAGGCGTATAAGGACGAGACTACACCTGGCTGCAGCCAGGTGTAGTCTCGTTGAGATGGCTTCCTCATTATACAGCACATTAAAATAATTTTACTCAGGTCATGAATTTCATGATCAGACGTTCCGTCAATCAAGGACGTACAATACATTCCTGTCTGAACGCTGACCGTAGCTGGTGGCGAACAAGTGCCCACGACAATCGTCAGTAAGTCAGGTTTGAAATGCACTGGCCGGTTAATAATAATAATAATAATAAATTTATTTCCTTTTCTGCAGTATTCACGTAATATAGTTTACATGTAATAAAATATTGTTAGGCACAAAAGAAAGCATGTGGTGCATCTCGGGTTAGTTCAAACAATAGCTCCGCGACGCGAACATGCGTCCCGTCACTGAGGCGTAAGGGAGCCGGATTACAAATGCATTATCTAGAATACATAACTGGGAGAACACCTCTTCCGCATCAACATAAAATGTGGACATAATTATCTCCTAATCACTAGTGACGAGGTAGTGTAGTGTCAAAGTTAACTGCTTCCTGTGGTGTCGCCTCACACACTGTCCGTAGTTCAATCCTCGGCCGGGTAGTAACATTGGGGAAAATTTCATTACACCTGCTGTCCCTGCTCACCTAGCAGCAATTAGGTACCTGGGTGTTAGCCGATTGTGGGTCCCAACCTGGGGGACAAGATGGCAGGACCCCAATGGAAATATGACAGACAGACCTCGATGAAGCACTGACTTTCTTGGGTTATCCTGGGTGGCTAGCAAAGCCCCCCGGCTCAAAAATCCGAACAAATCTTATTTTATCTTATCTTTATCCTTAAACAAGTCAGGAAACACAATGCCACCAACGCAAGTGAATACTTGTGACAACTGCAACACAAGTGTTCGTCGTGGTTTACTAAGTGGCATCCAATGAAGGGTGGAGCTTACAACGACGAGAGGAGCTTACAACGACGAGAGGAGCTTACAACGACGAGAGGAGCTTACAACGACGAGAGGAGCTTACAACGACGAGAGGAGCTTACAACGACGAGAGGAGCTTACAACGACGAGAGGAGCTTACAACGACGAGAGGAGCTTACAACGACGAGAGGAGCTTACAACGACGAGAGGAGCTTACAACGACGAGAGAAGCTTACAACGACGAGAGAAGCTTACAACGACGAGAGGAGCTTACAACGACGAGAGGAGCTTACAACGACGAGAGGAGCTTACAACGACGAGAGAAGCTTACAACGGACCGAAACATCGTTGTAAGCTCCTCTCTCTGTACGTGTTGGTTATTTGTGTATTGTTTCAGTCACGGTATTGTGCCTTTTTGTTCTTCATCTCTAATTAATCGGTGTGGCTTGGATAACAACCCCAGAAGACGAAGTCACGGTGGTCACCACGCCTGGTCTCGAGTGCGCCACTTCTAACCCCAGGTGTAAACACACACCTGGGTAGGTCAAGCTCCATAATTCCATGCTTGTTCCAAACCAGAGTAATTGCAATCGCTAGTGTTGTAGTTCAGGCTAGGTAGACAGTTCTGGTTAAATTATAATAAGTGGACTTAAGTGCACAGCATCGCCAGTAAGTGTCACAACACATCCAAACAACTAAGTGCAAACAACTACGTGTCAACTGGAAAAAATCTACTTGGTAAGTGTCAGTTAACATACCTACGTACCTGGAGTCTACCTGGAGGGTATTCCGGGGGTCAAGACCCCCGCGGCCAGGTCCACGACCAAGCCTCCCGGTGGATCAGGGCCTGATCAACCAGTCTGTTACTGCTGGCCGCACGTAGTCCAACATACGAACCACAAACCGGCTGATTTATTGTGAATATCTAAAGTGTAATGAACGCGTGTCAATGTTCAGTAATAACCCAACATGGAGACAAACACTGGAGGCTCACTGATCTGTATATTTCGACCCCCTTCTGGGATCCTCTTCAGGTCTGCTCAAGAGGACTTATTATAACCATTACCAGTATACTGTTGATAGATAACAATATAACCATAAACATTACACTGTTGTTATAAAAAACAACCACAACAAGCTCAGGGGATCATGACACGCCATCTAATCCAGGGTGGAGCTGGGGATGACTGCCGCTCTAATGAGAATATCTAAAGAGACAGCTCTAATTTACTATAGTCGTGTATTAACCTTAATCCAGACAGGTAAAACTCCCCCTCGGAGACTGAATCGCAGGGGCGATGATCCGGGGAACCATCAACGGGTAAACAACAGATGAGATACCCTGCATCTACGGGTTAAATATGTAGGGAAACATCAAGGGTGAGATTGATCAAGTCTGTGTCAACCATTCTTACCATACATCCACAAGGGTTAAATTGTAGAGCATTTCCGATAGGTCAATCAATATATATCAATCTTCTACTTACCGCCAGAGTTCCTCTGTCCCTCTGTCTGGCTCTCTAGTCTGAGATAAGTTAGACTGAGTCATAATCACGCTCGATACACTAAACACACTTCTCATGGAACACCTGCGGTCTCTGCTTGTCAAGTACACCTCGCACGTCACACAAGTCGTGGAAACTGGTGCACTGAACCTCTTTAAGCGGTGGACGCTCTCACGTCACAGTTGGACACACTCATGTCAGAGATGGACGCTCTGACGTCCTAATTAGCATCATGGCTCACAGAAGTGGACGCTCTCACGTCTCATTATGGCTCACAGGACCCTGTCTGGGATTACAAGTAGAAGAGGAGGAGGATATACCTTATACCTTTGAAGAGTTTCGAGAGTATCTACTCTCTGAGCCCGGCCATGGGCCAGGCTCGTCTGGTGCTTGCCTGGTCAACCAGGCTGTTGCTGCTGGAGGCCCGCTGCCCCACATATCCATCACAGCCTGGTTGATCTGGCAACTGTACACCATGGCTCCCAGAACCTATCAAGAGATAGACGCTAGCCTCGTAGGTTCACAACTATATCATCGTGGAATTAGAACTTCGAAGTCTTAGAGTGTAAAGAAACTGAAGTGGTTCCGTTTGGCGAGAATTGCGTCGTCTGCGGAGGGTTACGTCGTTTGGCGAAGGTGGGTTCGTTTGGCGAGGGTGGGTTCGTTTGGCGAGGGTGGGTGCTATGTACCACCCAGCCTGACCACCATAAACTCCACTAGCGTTGCGAAATATTTACCACCGCCACAATATTAACTACAACCCACCACGAAGCTCTCATAAGACAGTCGTATAAAAACACACATTCCACGTAATATGGCGTAATCAAGAGTGTAAGTCTTATCTCTAAAGAGACCCAATAAAAACTGGTCTGTTCTGTCATGCCAGAGTTGCAGAGAAGCATTTCGTGGCACAACGTGAATTTGGCTCACCCAGATGAACCAAGGTTGTGACATTCAGAGTCGTCGTTGCATGTGATGCTCGGACGTCTATGCAGTCATAAATAACAAGACTTCTCTTATGGATAAATAAGACATGTGCAACAGTTAGGTATCTTTAGTCCGAAACACTTCGCCTACACAGTAAGCCTCTTCAGTCGATTTTCGAATAAATGGTTCAGAAAACCAAAAAGTTGATAAATGAAACACTTATGCAACATTTTGGAATCTTTATTCTGGAAACGGTTCCCCAGCCATTGGCTTCTTTAGTCCAATGCAGAGAGAAATGTGGAAGATAAGGAGTTTAGGTAGAAGTACTTTTGAGGTCTACCTGGAGTCTACCTGGAGGGCATTCCGGGGATCGACGTCCCCGCGGCCCGGTCTATGACCAGGCCTCCCGGTGGATCAGGGCCTGATCAACGAGGCTGTTACTGCTGGCTGCACGTTGTCCAACATACGAACCACAGCCCGGCTGATCTGGCACTGACTTTAGGTATCTGTCCAGCTCCCTCTTGAAGGCAACCAAATGTCTACTGGTAATGCCCCTTATGGCTGGTGGGAGGCTGTTGAACAGTCTTGGGCCCCGGACACTTATTGTGTTTTCTCTTAGTGTACCAGTGGCGCCCCTACTTTTCACTGGGGGTACGTTGCACCGTCTGCCAAGTCTGTTGCTTTCGTATGGAGTGATTTCTGTGTGCATATTAGGGACCAGTCCCTCCAGAATCTTCCAGGTGTAGATTATGATATATCTCTTTCGCCTGCGCTCCAGTGAATATAAGTCTAGTGCTTCCAGGCGTTCCCAGTAGTTAAGGTGTTTGATGGAACTTATACGTGCAGTAAAGGTTCTCTGTACATTCTCTAGATCTGCAATTTCACCTGCCTTGAATGGGGATGTTAATGTACAGCAGTATTTTAGCCTAGAGAGAACAAGTGATTTAAAAAGGATCATCATTGGCTTGGCATCTCTTGTCTTGAATGTTCTCATTATCCATCCTATCAGTTTCCTCGCAGATGTAATAGTGGCATTGTTGTGGTCCTTGAAGGTCAGGTCTTCGGACATTACCACACCCAGGTCCTTCACATTACTTTTCCTCTTTAGTGTGTGATTGGAGTTTGTAATGTACTCAGTCCTAGCTATTATTTCCTCCAGTTTTCCATAACGGAGTAGTTGGAATTTGTCTTCATTGAACATCATATTGTTCTCTGTTGCCCATTGGAAAGCTTGGTTTATATCTTCTTGGAGATTTGCCGTGTCCTCAATGGATGACACTATCATGCAGATCCTAGTGCTGTGGTTTACATCTCTGTCTGTCTGATATGAGAATGAGGAACAGGATAGGTGCGAGTACTGTGCCTTGTGGGACAGAGCTCTTCACTATGGCAGCATCCGATTTAACTCTGTTTACCACTACTCTTTGTGTTCGATTGGTTAGGAAATTGGTTAGGTGGTCAGTCCCTCAGGCTAGACATTACCCAAACTCTGACAGCCTTTGAGAAAGCCATTGACAATATATATGCCCATGCACTCAGCCCCA
This sequence comes from Cherax destructor, assembly GCA_009830355.1. Classification (NCBI taxonomy): domain Eukaryota; kingdom Metazoa; phylum Arthropoda; class Malacostraca; order Decapoda; family Parastacidae; genus Cherax; species Cherax destructor. The sequence continues at coordinate 68,263 of WNWK01004412.1, read as the reverse complement.
GGCCCAGACTCGTGGAACTCTGTGTTCATTAAGAACTGCGTGCCCTAAGTATACTATGGATATAAAGCTTAGACATAGGTGAAATTCCACAGTCACTAAAACCAACGGATATAGCCCCACTCTATAAAGTTGGCGGCAAGGCATTAGCTAAGAACTATAGACCAATAGCTCTAACGTCCCACATCATAAAAAATCTTTGAAAGAGTGCTAAGAAGCACGATTGCAAAGTACTTGGATTCCCAAAAACTGCACAATCCAGGGCAACATGGGTTCAGAGCAGGTCGCTCCTGCCTCTCTCACTATTGAATCACTATGATATGGTCTTGGATGCACTGGAAGAAAAACAAACTACGAAAGTAAAAGACTGGGCAAGCGGTGCAAAATACCCCCAATGAAAAGTAGGAGCTCCATCGGTACACTAAGAGAAAACACCATAAGTGTCCGGGGCCCAAGACTGTTCATAAGGGGAATTACCAATAGGCCCCTGGTTGTCTTCAAGAGGGAGCTGGACAGATACTTAAAGTCGGTGCCGGATCAGCCGGGCTGTGGTTCGTACGTTGGACTACGTGCGGCCAGTAGCAACAGCCTGGTTGATCAAACCCTGATCCACCAGGAGGCCTGGTCGTAGACCGGGCCGCGGGGGCGTTGATCCCCGTAATACCCTCCAGGTAGTATGGACATTGTGGAATATTTAGCCTTCTGTTATATTATTTAAAATGACGCACCCCAAAATATGTTGAAAAACAATGTTGTGTCCCCGTCACCTAGCTGGAGATACTGGTGGGTGCTGCTTGTGCTGCAGGACACACACACGAAATAGTAGCGACTAGCGAAGAAGCGGGGGCCAGGAGCTGTGAATCGACCCCTGCAACCACATATAGGTGAGTAGAAATAGGTGAGTACACACACACACACACACACACACACACTAGCGCTCTTGCTTCACGCACGGAGGGCCCGGGTTCAATTCCCGGCGGGGCCGAAACATTTCGAAGAGTTTCGTTACACACACACACATACACATACATACAACAGGCCTAGTGTCTAATCGACATGTGCCTAGGACAAAATGGTAACTAACACACAGTTGTTTCTTCACTAACAAGGACGAAGTACGCAATTTGGATTCTGTGGATGGTAGTAAAAAATAAATTACAGAAACGCACAATGGGTCCAAGGGATGGCGCCCAACATTTTATCAAAACGAATTAAAATGAACAGAGACGTAATTTTGAAAATTTACTTTGACTATTCAGAAGGTACAACGTAAATATCTAATAAGTTCTAGACAACTTCGATTTCTCCCTCAAGGTCGTCTGGCTCCGTCCACCACAGTACCAGTTTAGCTGTGGTGGCATCAATGCCTCTTTCTTTGTCGGGGATCTGTGATCAGAGGCACTGTAGCGGCATCAGTGTCATTTGTGGTGGATCACATGCACTGGCATTAACGCTGGCATCAAGGACCCCAAAGTCATTTTGTCTGACTTTTTAGAGTTGTTCAAGGTAATTTATACATGTTACTATGCAAAACAACCACAGGGGGAGTTAAGTGATAGCTCTAGGCCTTTCGTGTTGCAATATCTTCAGAAGCTTGCAATGTTGCAGAAATGAGTAGGAAGACCAGGTAGATTCGTTCTAGGAAAAGAATCTAGATAGAGTCGTTCCCTTGAATGAATCTACCTGGACTTCCAATTTATTTCTGTAACATTGCAAGGTCCTGAAGATGTATTGATTGCAACACGAGAGGCCTAGAGCTATCCTTTAACTCCCCCTGTGGTTTTGCATCTAGCAACGCTTGTTCGCGATTACTGCATATGTTATTATATATGATAGTTGTACTTATGTGGACCTGTACCTACATAAACTTACTACAGTGTATTCACAAAGTGGCAGGAGCACCTTAACACTGGCACTCTTCAACCACTAACCATCCTCCTACCATGAAACATCTTTGCCCACATATCTGAAGTATTTCTCAAAATTAATCATAAATCTACAAGAAATCCATTTAAATATAAACACTAGCTGTATGCTGATGCCAATATACATACAATAAACATACATTACAAACACGCATTCTAACAAACACGTCAGAGTACCAAATGAGAATTTTTCCCCCACACAAATACATGTAGTTTAGTTTCTTCTGATGACTGTGTATAACAGAGCGTCACTAAGGTTATGTTAAGTTCGGTAAGATTTATCAAGAGAGCTCCTCGTAAGTTCACTTACCCCGTGTGGTGATCCCGTGACGTTATTTCGGCAGTAAATGCCACAACAACTGTAGTTAAACCTGATCCATGAACAAACGTCGAGAGTCACAGGTAGCCACCTAGTCGCACCTCCCTACACAGCCTCATCAGATGCATACCAACCTGAGCGTAGTAGTCAGAGAAGCACAAATACACTTCGGGATGGTTACAACCCTCTCCTGCGCTCATCCACGGTTTCCACACTAATCACCGTGATAGCAGTAAAAAATTCTGCACTTGTATCTGATTTCGAGGCGAGTACTAGTGAGCTTGTCAACCGCTATTTGCTCCGTCACATTCCGCCTCGCCAACGAGACGTCGTGCACACCTCCCTTCCCAAGACCGACTGACACACCGCGGGACGCGGGGCAAGTGGGCAACGGCAGAGGGCGGAGCTAACACTGACGTAACTGTGACGTCATAAAAACAAGATCCCGTAAAGGCTACTGGAAGCTGGGTTGAAGGACAGGCAGGATCCCAGAGCTGCTACTGCTGTTAATGCTGCGGGCCTTCCTGCCTGCCTGCCTGCCTGCTTCCTTGCCTCTGGTGTCTGCCAGGCTACACAGTACTGCCCACCCGTACCATACCAACAGCGACCATAAGTGGGTGATGATGTTGACTAAGATGACTAACATCACGTGGCAGCATGTCCTGAAGGAACAGGTTCTTGCGACACACGCACCCTGGCTCACCTCAATAGCTTTTCCTGAATTCTTCCATGACTGCCCCGTTGCCTTTCCCCGCCATGCTGTGATCCGGCCTCCAGACCCTGCGCTCCAAGGAAAAAAATAAACAAGAATAAATTCACCATCACGATGTTTCCCCGTGGCGCTAGGCAACACACATTCCTCAGCTTTTTCTTAACTGCACTTAATTTGAGAATATCAGATCTTCGCCAAAACAGACTTCGAAGAGGCACAAAAAACGAAAGTGAAACTATTGACGTGTTAAGTCGGGTATTCAGAGCAAGGCCGTCCAGGGCGTGAGGCGAACCCACCCACCCATCATGTTTATGTTGGAGCCCTTAATGAACTCATCCTGGCCAGTCTGTCCTCGGGAATGACTCAAAAATGGGAAGATGGGTCTTTTTTATTATAGCAGACCCCAGGAATCAACAAAGTAACATCAGTAGCCTCTACAGTGTAAAGTTCTGGTCCTTAGAGACAGTTATCACTCGGCTCTTTTTCCCTTTATCATGTGTAACAGACAGATCATAGCACTGTGCCATCCTTCGCAGAGGATACTAGAATATGTATGAGAGTCATGTCCATTGAGGAGATGGCAAACATCCAGGCTGATGTAAATCACGGAGGTAACCATGCCCGAAGATTTCTTTTATTCAATGAACAATACAACTAAGTCTGGCTACGAGAGTAGTTTTGGTCTCGCGAGTAGCAGGTATCTTTTGAAGCTTCCAGCACTCCTTGCAGTGAATGAAGCCTCCAGCACTCCTCGCAGTGAATGAAGCCTCCAGCACTCCTCGCAGTGAATGAAGCCTCCAGCACTCCTCGCAGTGAATGAAGCCTCCAGCACTCCTCGCAGTGAATGAAGCCTCCAGCACTCCTCGCAGTGAATGAAGCCTCCAGCACTCCTCGCAGTGAATGAAGCCTCCAGCACTCCTTGCCCAGTGATGAATGAAGCCTCCAGCACTCCTTGCAGTGAATGAAGCCTCCAGCACTCCTTGCAGTGAATGAAGCCTCCAGCACTCCTTGCAGTGAATGAAGCCTCCAGCACTCCTTGCAGTGAATGAAGCCTCCAGCACTCCTTGCAGTGAATGAAGCCTCCAGCACTCCTTGCAGTGAATGAAGCCTCCAGCACTCCTTGCAGTGAATGAAGCCTCCAGCACTCCTTGCAGTGAATGAAGCCTCCAGCACTCCTTGCAGTGAATGAAGCCTCCAGCACTCCTTGCAGTGAATGAAGCCTCCAGCACTCCTTGCAGTGAATGAAGCCTCCAGCACTCCTTGCAGTGAATGAAGCCTCCAGCACTCCTTGCAGTGAATGAAGCCTCCAGCACTCCTTGCAGTGAATGAAGCCTCCAGCACTCCTTGCAGTGAATGAAGCCTCCAGCACTCCTTGCAGTGAATGAACCATACGATTACAGCGCGTTACATAAACATCATAATGACAATATAAATGCAAGAAAAAGAATGAACTGGATGAATAAAAAACTTTAAAACATGAGATATGTAGCGAAGGATGATACTCTTCAATGCACTTCAACTCTCTAGACTGCAGGCGAGATCGAAGATCTGAAAAATGTAAAACTTTCAATGCTCGCATCAAATACCTAAATTACCGGGAATTCCTAAAAAAAATTATGTGTACTCTCTAGCATACAGGATGCTGAAGGGTCTATGCTAAAGACGAATGCAGATAAAAGACACACAGTTCGAGAAATTTAATGAGAAAAATTTCTAAGTTTGTCTCTCTATTACGACTGAAGAAGGTTTGCTGCATGCCACCGTGACCACCAAGTTAATACATCTTTGATGAGCTTCTAACCAAACATTTCCTCAGTGTCTAGAGCAGTGTCTTCACCGTTGGTATCACCATACCTCTACACGCGGTAGGATCTCCCAGGACGACTGCTGTCTACCAGACGGTAGGATCTCCCAGGATGACTGCTGTCTACCAGACGGTAGGATCTTCCAGGATGACTGCTGTCTACACGCGGTAGGATCTCCCAGGATGACTGCTGTCTACCAGACGGTAGGATCTCCCAGGATGACTGCTGTCTACCAGACGGTAGGATCTCCCAGGTTGACTGCTGTCTACACGCGGTAGGATCTCCCAGGATGACTGCTGTCTACCAGACGGTAGGATCTCCCAGGATGACTGCTGTCTACCAGACGGTAGGATCTCCCAGGACGACTGCTGTCTACCAGACGGTAGGATCTCCCAGGACGACTGCTGTCTACCAGACGGTAGGATCTCCCAGGACGACTGCTGTCTACCAGACGGTAAGATCTCCCAGGACGACTGCTGTCTACCAGACGGTAGGATCTCCCAGGACGACTGCTGTCTACCAGATGGTAGGATCTCCCAGGACGACTGCTGTCTACCAGACGGTAGGATCTCCCAGGATGACTGCTGTCTACCAGACGGTAGGATCTCCCAGGACGACTGCTGTCTACCAGACGGTAGGATCTCCCAGGACGACTGCTGTCTACCAGACGGTAGGATCTCCCAGGATGACTGCTGTCTACCAGACGGTAGGATCTCCCAGGACGACTGCTGTCTACCAAACGGTAGGATCTCCCAGGATGACTGCTGTCTACCAGACGGTAGGATCTCCCAGGATGACTGTTGTCTACCAGACGGTAGGATCTCCCAGGACGACTGCTGTCTACCAGACGGTAGGATCTCCCAGGACGACTGCTGTCTACCAGATAGTAGGATCTCCCAGGATGACTGCTGTCTACCAGACGGTAGGATCTCATTGGACATGGTGACTGTCTTCAGCTGTCATCCATGGGTGGGGGGCTGCTGGTGAGAGCGCAGGGCACGAAGAAGGGGGGAGGGGCGAGAACCATGATGACGTAGCTTGAATACAGACCTACAAACTCAAATAGGTATAAATTTTGACTCTGGGGAAACAACAGCAACAGGCTGGTTGATCAGGTAAGCTTGGCCCAGGGCCGGACTGCGGGAGTAAGAAAACTCTCGAAACCCGTCAAAGATTTATCAAGGGTATAAAGGAGTGAGGAAGTGGGAAGACTGAGACAAATATCGACAACGTAGTATTTATACGTATTAGAGTAGATATATAGTCCTAAATTCAATATTTTCTTTAAAAAAAATAAAGATATTTTAAACTAAGGTTTATTGCATGCCAACGTAACCAGCACCACCCACCAGCACCATCACCCACCAGCACCATCACCCACCACCCACCAGCACCACCACCACCACCACCACCACCACCACCCACCACCACGCCCCCTACACTGCAGCAGCCATGAGAGAAGCTTGATTAATGCTTGGGTGTGTGTTGTTGTTGTTGTGATGAGTGGTGGGCCAGCACGGTTAACAGTTCTCAGGCAGATACTGCAACCACCACCACCACCACCAGAGTCACCCCCTCTCGGTTTCTGGAAGCTGCAGCAGCATCACTCTTATTGTCAGGAAGCTATTGCAACCACCACCACCACCACCTGGAGGATGTTCGGGGGTCAACGTCCCCGGGGCCTGGTCCATGATCAGGCCTTTTTAAGCACCACCACCACCTACCTGCTACCACAACCACCTACCCACCACTTACTGCACCTACCACCACCACCTACCCACCACTTATTGCACCTACCACCACCACCTAATCACAACCACCACTTACTGCACCTACAACTTACTGCACCTACCACCACCACCTACCCACAACCACCACTTACTGCACCTACCACCACCACCTACCCACAGCCACCACTTACTGCACCTACCACCACCACCTACCCACCACTTACTGCACCTACAACTTAATGCACCTACCACCACCACCTACCCACAACCACCACTTACTGCACCTACCCCCACCACCTACCCACAGCCACCACTTACTGCACCTACCACCACCACCTACCCACAACCACCACTTACTGTACCTACCACCACCACCTACCCACAGCCACCACTTACGTGACCTACCACCACCTCTACCACAACCACCATGACTGCGCTACCACTACCACCTACCCACAGTCCACCATTACTGACTCTCCACCAGCACGTACCCACAGACCACCACTTCTGTACCTACACCACCAGCTGCTCCACAACTACCACTTACATGTACTGCCACCACCATACCTAGCCCACCACTACTGTACCACCACAACCACCTCCCCAACCACCACTTACTGTACCTACCACCACACCTACCCCAACATTACTGACTGAACTAACACAAATCACCATTTACTGATTAAAGCTAATGCCTAAACCACCCCCTTTACAAAACAAATTTAACTGCACCAACTCACCACCTACCCACAGCACCATCCCCACTGCACCTACCACCACCTACCACACCACCACCCACCTACCACCACCCCTACACGCACACCACTTACTGTACCTTACCACCACCACCTACCACAGCCAGCACTTACTGCACCTACCACCACCACTCACCACACCACCCTTACTGCACCTCACCATCACCTATATGCACCACCACCACCACCTACCCACTAACCACCATACGTCAGCCACCACCACCACCTACCACAACCACCATTCTGCACTCTACCACCACCTACCCACAACCACCACTTACTGCACCTACCACCACCACCTACCCACAACCACCACTTACTGCACCTCCACCACCACCACCACCACCATCTACCTCACCAATCCCCAACCACCTTACTGTACCTACCACCACCACCTCCCCACAACCACCACTTACTGACCTACCACCACCACCTACCCACAACCACCACTTACTGACCTAACCACCACCTACCCACAACCACCATACTGACCTACCACTCAACTCACCACCATTACTGACCTACCACCACCACTACCCACAACCACCACTTACTGACCTACCACCACCACCTACCCACAACCACCACTTACTGTACCTACCACCACCACCTACCCACAACCACCACTTACTGTACCTACCACCACCACTACCACAACCACCACTTACTGTACCTACCACCACCACTACCCAATACCACACTTACTGTACCTACCACCACCACTACCCACAACCACCACTTACTGTACCTACCACCACCACCTACCCAACCACCACTTACTGTACCTACCACCACCACTCCCAACCACCACTTACTGTACCTACCACCACCACACCCACAACCACCATTACTGTACCTACCACCACCACCTACCCACAACCACCACTTCTGTACCTACCACCACCACTACCCACAACCACCACTTACTGTACCTACCACCACCACATACCCACAACCACCACTTACTGTACCTACCACCACCACATACCCACAACCACCACTTACTGTACCTACCACCACCACATACCCACAACCACCACTTACTGTACCTACCACCACCACCTACCCACAACCACCACTTACTGTACCTACCACCACCACATACCCACAACCACCACTTACTGTACCTACCACCACCACATACCCACAACCACCACTTACTGACCACCACCACCACATACCCACAACCACCACTTACTGTCCTACCACCACCACTACCCACAACCACCACTTACTGTACCTACCACCACCACATACCCACAACCACCACTTACTGTACCTACCACCACCACCTACCCAGCAACCACCATTACTGTACCTACCACCACCTACCCACACCACCACTTACTGTACCTACCACCACCACCTCCCCAACCACCACTTACTGTACCTACCACCACCACCTACCCACAACCACCACTTACTGCACCACAACCACCACCTACCCACAACCACCACTTACTGTACCTACCACCACCACCTACCCACAACCACCACTTACTGTACCTACCACCACCACCTACCCACAACCACCACTTACTGTACCTACCACCACCACCTACCCACAACCACCACTTACTGCACCTACCACCACCACCTACCCACAACCACCACTTACTGCACCTACCACCACCACATACCCACAACCACCACTTACTGTACTCACCACCACCACCTACCAAACCAACCACTTACTGTACCTACCACCACCACCTACCCACAACCACCACTTACTGTACCTACCACCACCACATACCCACAACCACCACTTACTGTACCTACCACCACCTACCCACAACCACCACTTACTGTACCTACCACCACCACATACCCACAACCACCACTTACTGTACATACCACCACCACATACCCACAACCACCACTTACTGTACCTACCACCACCACCTACCCACAACCACCACTTACTGTACCTACACCACCACATACCCACAACCACCACTTACTGTCCTACCACCACCACCTACCCACAACCACCACTTACTGTACCTACCACCACCACATACCCATCAACCACCACTTACTGTACCTACCACCACCACCTACCCACAACCACCACTTACTGTACCTACCACCACCACCTACCCACAACCACCACTTACTGTACCTACCACCACCTCCCACCCACAACCACCACTTACTGTACCTACCACCACCACCTACCCACAACCACCACTTACTGTACCTACCACCACCACATACCCACAACCACCACTTACTGTACCTACCACCACCACCTACCCACAACCACCACTTACTGTACCTACCACCACCACCTACCCACAACCACCACTTACTGTACCTACCACCACCACCTACCCACAACCACCACTTACTGTACCTACCACCACCACATACCCACAACCACCACTTACTGTACCTACCACCACCACCTACCCACAACCACCACTTACTGTACCTACCACCACCACCTACCCACAACCACCACTTACTGTACCTACCACCACCTACAACTGATAAGACCAACAAGATAAAAGAAAATAGTCTTAAACTGCTAGTCACTGGGCGGAGGGTAGAGGAAGCTGAACCACACACACACACACACACACATACATACACACACACATACACACATACACACAACACACACACAAAAATACATACATACACACATATACATACATACACACACACATATATCAACACATATACACACACATAATATACATACACAAACACACACACAATCGCACAACAAATATACAACATATACACACACACATACACACACACACATACACACACACACACACACATACACAACACACACACACACACACACACACACACATTCAAGACTTGTACACTATATACGTCAGGCCATACTAGAGTATGCAGCACCAGTTTGGGAAAACCCACACCTGGTCAAGCACGTCAAGAAATTAGAGAAAGTGCAAAGGTTTGCAACAAGACTAGTCCCAGAGCTAAGGGATTGTCCTACGAAGAAAGGTTAAGGGAAATCGGCCTGACGACACTAGAGGACAGGAGGGTTAGGGGAGACATGATAACGACATATAAAATACTGCGAGGAATAGATAAGGTGGACAGAGACAACATGTTCCAGAGAGGGGACACAGAAACAAGGGGTCACAATTGTAAGTTGAAGACTCCTATGAGTCAAAGGGATGTTAGGAAGTATTTCTTCAGTCATAGAGTTGTCAGGAAGTGGAATAGCCTAGAAAGTGACGTAGTGGAGGCAGGAACCATACATAGTTTTAAGACTAGGTTTGATAAAGCTCATGGAGCAGGGAGAGAGAGGACCTAGTAGCAATCAGTGAAGAGGCGGGGCCAGGAGCTATGACTCGACCCTTGCAACCACAAATAGGTGAGTACACACACACACCTTCACTTCCACTCAAGACAATATAAATTATTTCCTATTTTTAAAAAGGAACTTCCCTCTTACATTGTTATCAGTAACTAATATTATTATCGGTAAATGTAATATTATTATCGGTAAATGTAATATTATTATCGGTAAATGTAATATTATTATCGGTAAATGTAATATTATCAGTAACTGTAATATTATTATCGGTAAATGTAATATTATTATCGGTAAATGTAATATTATTATCGGTAAATGTAATATTATCAGTAACTGTAATATTATTATCGGTAAATGTAATATTATCAGTAACTGTAATATTATTATCGGTAAATGTAATATTATCAGTAACTATTATTATCGGTAAATGCAATATTATCAGTAACTGTAATATTATTATCGGTAAATGTAATATTAGTCGGCGATCTTCGTCTCCCCCTCCAAGATGGCCGCCACTCTGCAGGGGGTGATACCTACCTCCGGGACGGTCAAGTTAGGAACTTCCTGCTTGGTTCCTCCTCCCACCACACTCCCACACTTGGTTCCTCCTCCCACCATACTCCCACACTTGGTTCCTCCTCCCACCACACTCCCACACTTGGTTCCTCCTCCACCACACTCCCACATTGGTTCCTCCTCCACCAGTCCCACACTTGGTTCCTCCCCCACCACACTCCCAACTTGGTTCCTCCTCCACCACACTCCCACACTTGGTTCCTCCTCCTACCACTCCACATTGGGTGTCCTCTCCCACCACATCACACTTGGTTCCTCCTCCACCACACTCCACACTTGGTTCCTCCTCCACCACACTCCCACACTTGGTTCCTCCTCCCACCATACTCCCACACTTGGTTCCTCCTCCCACCACACTCCCACACTTGGTTCCTCCTCCCACCACACTCCCACACTTGGTTCCTCCTCCCACCACACTCCCACACTTGGTTCCTCCTCCCACCACACTCCCACACTTGGTTCCTCCTCCCACCACACTCCCACACTTGGTTCCTCCTCCCACCACACTCCCACACTTGGTTCCTCCTCCCACCACACTCCCACACTTGGTTCCTCCTCCCACCACACCCCACACTTGGTTCCCTCCTCCACCACCTCCCACACTTGGTTCCTCCTCCCACCACACTCCCACACTTGGTTCCTCCTCCCACCACACTCCCACACTTGGTTCCTCCTCCCACCACACTCCCACACTTGGTTCCTCCTCCCACCACACTCCCACACTTGGTTCCTCCTCCCACCACACTCCCACACTTGGTTCCTCCTCCCACCACACTCCCACACTTGGTTCCTCCTCCCACCATACTCCCACACTTGGTTCCTCCTCCCACCATACTCCCACACTTGGTTCCTCCTCCCACCATACTCCCACACTTGGTTCCTCCTCCCACCATACTCCCACACTTGGTTCCTCCTCCCACCAAACTCCCACACTTGGTTCCTCCTCCACCATACTCCCACACTTGGTTCCTCCTCCCACCATACTCCCACACTTGGTTCCTCCTCACCATCCTCCCACACTTGGTTCCTCCTCCCACCATACTCCCACACTTGGTTCCTCCTCCCACCATACTCCCACACTTGGTTCCTCCTCCCACCAAACTCCCACACTTGGTTCCTCCTCCCACCAAACTCCCACACTTGGTTCCTCCTCCCACCATACTCCCACACTTGGTTCCTCCTCCCACCATACTCCCACACTTGGTTCCTCCTCCCACCATACCCCCCACACTTGGTTCCTCCTCCCACCATACCCCCACACTTGGTTCCTCCTCCCACCATACTCCCACACTTGGTTCCTCCTCCACCATACTCCCACACTTGGTTCCTCCTCCCACCATCTCCCACACTTGGATTCCTCCTCCCACCATACTCCCACACTTGGTTCCTCCTCCACCATACCCCCACACTTGGTTCCTCCTCCCACCATACTCCCACACTTGGTTCCTCCTCCCACCATACTCCCACACTTGGTTCCTCCTCCACCATACTCCCACACTTGGTTCCTCCTCCCACCATACTCCCACACTTGGTTCCTCCTCCCACCATACTCCCACACTTGGTTCCTCCTCCCACCATACTCCCACACTTGGTTCCTCCTCCCACCATACTCCCACACTTGGTTCCTCCTCCCAAAATACTCCCACACTTGGTTCCTCCTCCCACCATACTCCCACACTTGGTTCCTCCTCCCAAAATACTCCCACACTTGGTTCCTCCTCCCACCATACTCCCACACTTGGTTCCTCCTCCCACCATACTCCCACACTTGGTTCCTCCTCCCACCATACTCCCACACTTGGTTCCTCCCACCACCACCACCACCACATTCGGTTCATCCTCCCACCACCACCACACTCCCACACTTGATTCATCCTCCCACCACCACCACACTCCCACACTTGATTCATCCTCCCACCACCACCACACTCCCACACTTGATTCATCCTCCCACCACCACACCTCCCACACTTGGATTCATCCTCCACCACCACCACCTCCCACACTTGGTTCCTCCTCCCACCACCACCACCTCCCACACTTGGTTCATCCTCCCACCACCACACTCCCACACTTGGTTCATCCTCCCACCACCACACTCCCACACTTGGTTCATCCTCCCACCACCACACTCCACACTTGAGTTCATCCTCCCACCACCACCACCACCACTCCCACACTTGGTTCATCCTCCCACCACCACCACATTCCCACACTTGGTTCATCCTCCACCACCACCACCACCTCCCACACTTGTTCATCCTCCCACCACCACCTCCACACTTGGTTCATCCTTCCACCACTACCACACTCCCACACTTGGTTCATCCTCCACCACCACCACCTCCCACACTTGGTTCATCTCCACCACCACACTCCCACACTTGGTTCATCCTCCCACCACCACACACTCCCACACTTGGTTCATCCTCCCACCACCACACACTCCCACACTTGGTTCATCCTCCCACCACCACACACTCCACATTGGTTCATCCTCCCACCACCACACACTCCCACACTTGGTTCATCCTCCCACTACCCCTCCCACACTTGGTTTAGCCTCTCACTACACACTCCCACACTTGGTTTAGCCTCTCACCACACACTCCCACACTTGGTTTAGCCTCTCACCACACACACTCCCACACTTGGTTCATCCACCACCACACACTCCCACACTTGGTTCATCCTCCCACCACCACACACTCCCACACTTGGTTCATCCTCCCACCACCACCACACTCCCACACTTGGTTCATCCTCCCACCACCACACACTCCCACACTTGGTTCATCCTCCCACCACCACACACTCCCACACTTGGTTCATCCTCCCACCACCACACACTCCCACACTTGGTTCATCCTCCCACCACCACACACTCCCACACTTGGTTTAGCCTCTCACCACACACTCCCACACTTGGTTTAGCCTCTCACCACACACTCCCACACTTGGTTTAGCCTCTCACCACACACACTCCCACTCCCACACTTGGTTTAGCCTCCCACCTTCAAAGTGTGGGTTACTTGTGAATCATTGCAGCCACGGTATTGTGACTTTTGTTCTACATATATCCGTGTTATGAAGTAGAGGGCTAGGTCACGATACCACAGTAAGTTACTGGACCTTATGAAAGAATCAAGGCTAGGCCACCAGGCAACACACTGTGACCTTAGTAACTTACTGTAGTAAGAAAGCTGGGACGCCATAGACACAATAAGAGAGCAGTGTGTCAACATTCGTTGTCAAAGACTCTTCAACCAGCTACTAGCAGATTGAAGTGGCTTATCTGACACTGCCTAATAGTGTCAGATAAGCCAGTAGTATGTATGTAGGTCTGAGGGACACTAACAGCAACAGCCTGGTTGACCAGGCGGTCAACGAACGGACTACGAACATGGAAAAACCCTGGAATCCAGTCACAGGTATGAGGTTGGTACAACACCGGCAGTGTCAGTTGGGGTAGAGTACTCACCTGTCCTACCACCACCACCACTGGTATTCTCTACCACCACCACCACCACTGGTATTCTCTACCACCACCACCACCACTGGTATTCTCTACCATCCTACACGCAGCCCACACTACCAGCCGCCACCACTTCCTGCCGCCCACACTACCCACTGCCAGGACTTCCTGTGGCCGACACTAATCACAGTGTCGTCGCCCACACTCCGTAGCCCACAGCTTCTACCCACACCTGCCACTTACCTCACCTACCACTCACACACCAAACGTTTAGGACCTACCAGACTACCATCCGCATTACCTCTCCCCACTACCACCACCATCATACCAACCTCCTCCACTACCCCCACCATCATACCAACCTCCTCCACTACCACCACCATCATACCAACCTCCCCCACTACTACCACCATCATACCAACCTCCTCCACTACACAACCACACCAACTTCCACCACTAACACCATCACACAACCACACCAACCTCCCCCACTACTACCACCATCATACCAACCTCTCCCACTACTACCACAATCATACCAACCTCCTCCACTACACTACCACACCAACCTCCACCATTAACACCATCACACAACTACACTAACCTCTTCCACTACCACCAATCGCAAAACCTCCTCAACAGCTACCACCACCACACAAGCTTCCACCACTAACACCACCACACCAACCTCCCCCACTACCACCACCATCATCCAACCTCCTCCACTACATTACCACACCAACCTCCACCACTAACACCACCACACACCCACACCAACCTCCCCGACTAACACCACCACACCAACCTCCTCCACTACACTACCACACCAACCTCCACCACTAACACCACCACACCAACCTCCACCACTAACACCACCACACCAACCTCCACCACTAACACCACCACATGACCTGCCCATAATTACACCAATATCATGAGCAGAATAAAAAGAATGATACAGTTTAGGTATGATCATGGAAAACAATGTTTCTTAATGGACAATTATGAATGTGAAGACAGACATGTATGTATTATAAAATAGACATGTGTGCGTGTGTGTGTTACAAGACAGTCATAATGAGAGAAGGACATCACTGAGTCAACTGACTGCAGGACACAACCTGACCTCATCTCTGTAACACTGTGACAAACACACTGTGACACACTGTGACAAACACACTGTGACACACTGTGACAAGCACACTGTGACAAGCACACTGTGACAAGCACACTGTGACAAGCACACTGTGACAAGCACACTGTGACAAACACAAACACTGTGACAAACACACAATTGCACATAATAAGGACAGTACACATTCAGCATTGTTTCGGGTCGACCTTGAAGGCCTAGCAAACAGTGTGTGTGTGTGTATGTGTGTGTGTGTGAACCTGAAACAGAGATTAGTGACGTGCTTCTAACTGGTTTCGAGACCATTCCTAGTGTTTCAGTCAGGTCTGTGGCCAGATTTTCTTGTTAACCACCTGATCAGCCAATATACTGATACCTAAAGCTAGCAGGTTCACAGCCCTGCATTTCCATTGTGGTGGTCTAGCCGGACGGTGGTACATAGGCTGGTCTGTGCGGCTGGCACCAACAGCCTGGTTTATCAGGCCAGGAACCAGAAGACCTGGTCTGGGACTAGACTGTATTCTCACCTTCCTTCTGATGATTCAAGACATGACTGCTGTCTCACCTTCCTTCTGATGATTCAAGACATGACTACTGTCTCACCTTCCTTCTGATGATACTAGACATGACTACTGTCTCACCTTCCTTCTGATGATACTAGACATGACTACTGTCTCACCTTCCTTCTGATGATACTAGACATGACTACTGTCTCACCTTCTGATGAATCAAGACATGGCTCCTGTCTCCACCCACAATTGGTCACCTACCCTACTTGGGCATCACCCGAGGGTATCCAAGAGATGGGTATTGTTATTACATACCTCAGAGGGAACCACCTGACACAGGTCTTTGTCAGGTGGTGACGTGTACACAGGTACCGTTACCTTTATAGCGGAGGTGCGGTTAACAAACAGAAAAAGCAACCGCTGCCGTGCGGTGCTATAGTCTCTGGTGTCTACCTACACAGGTGCGGTGGCCTTTGGACCCATGGTGGCCCACGGTCCAGCCGGACCGACTCGGTTCTGCCGGGTCACCTCGTAGACAAGACCAGGGCCGGGACCATTCCGGCAAACCACTCACCTTGACTCAGTTGTCTGAATCTTCAAGAGGTCGCGGGGCACAGCGTGACCCGCGACCCATCTAAACAAAGACTGAATTAGAGGGGAACATCATAATGGACTAATGTCTGTGATTTACCTGCGAGTTATCTGTGACCAGTTTCTAGAGTTTTCCTGCTGTCGCGGCCCGACCCTAGGGGCCAGGCCTCCCTGTTGATTGTATGATCAACCAGGCTGTTGTTTGGCTTATCTCAAGAGGATGCTGAGACCGCTCAACTACTTATCATTCCCACACTCTACTACACCGTGAATAGTAGTAGTAGTAGTAGTAGTAGTAGTAAAGCTCGGGATGATAGCTGTGGTAGTGCTAGCAACTATAATTGCAACTCCCATCTTATAAATATACATGCACATGTTTTTGTTCGACAGGAACCATTTTTCCCACTTTATTTTGCAATGAGTAAGTTGACCGTAGGAAGTGGAGGGAGAGGGAGAGAAAGAGGGGGAAGAGGGAGGGGGAAGAGGGCAGGGGGAAGAGGGAGGGAGAGGGACAGAGAGAGAGAGACTAACTTCTGCTATAATGTCCTAATTTCTTCTATCTAGACATTATTAGATTTAACTTGTCATTCTCAGCAGATATCCTGGATGTGGACTGTGGGGGTTTCCTCTTATCTGCCTTTCTCGTGTACTTTGTTAGTGTTGGTCACCCATACAACACACTCACCCCCATACACTCTCGTTCTTAGATGAAAATTTCTAGGCATTAGTGATTCCAGACCCAATAAAAAACATTTTAAACTGCCATAGCTACTGATCTTAATGTTTAATGATATCCTTATTAGGGATGTGCTAAAGTATCGGTATCGGGCAATTTTGATGGTATCTGTATCGATACCAGTACTGGTGGGTATCGGGCAATTTTGATGGTATCTGTATCGATACCAGTACTGGTGGGTATCGGGCAAGTCTGATGGTATCGATACGAGTATCAGTGGCAGAACAAGTGATACTGTAGTTTTATCTATAAATTCTAAAAAGTCAAGAACCTACATGTTGTATCACTGATACCTTAACTTGGAAGCAAAACACAGGAACCACAGTGCTGTAACTCTGCAGTCACCCAGATCCTCTCACAGGAACCACAGTGCTGTAACTCTGCAGTCACCCAGATCCTCTCACAGGAACCACAGTGCTGTAACTCTGCAGTCACCCAGATCCTCTCACAGGAACCACAGTGCTGTAACTCTGCAGTCACCCTGATCCTCTCACAGGAACCACAGTGCTGTAACTCTGCAGTCACGCAGATCCTCTCACAGGAACCACAGTGCTGTAACTCTGCAGTCACCCAGATCCTCTCACAGGAACCACAGTGCTGTAACTCTGCAGTCACCCAGATCCTCTCACAGGAACCACAGTGCTGTAACTCTGCAGCCACCCTGATCCTCTCACAGGAACCACAGTGCTGTAACTCTGCAGCCACCCTGATCCTCTCACAGGAACCACAGTGCTGTAACTCTGCAGTCACCCAGATCCTCTCACAGGAACCACAGTGCTGTAACTGCAGTCACCCTGATCCTCTCACAGGAACCACAGTGCTGTAACTCTGCAGTCACCCAGATCCTCTCACAGGAACCACAGTGCTGTAACTCTGCAGTCACCCAGATCCTCTCACAGGAACCACAGTGCTGTAACTCTGCAGTCACCCTGATCCTCTCACAGGAACCACAGTGCTGTAACTGCAGTCACCCTGATCCTCTCACAGGAACCACAGTGCTGTAACTGCAGTCACCCTGATCCTCTCACAGGAACCACAGTGCTGTAACTCTGCAGGAACCCTGATCCTCTCACTTGAGAATACAATGACATTATCTTCTAGCTGTATATCATTATATCAGTGAGGCCAAGGAGAACATTATTTTCATGGCTTACAAATTGATGTAATTTCATATAATTATTTTTTTTATATGGACATTTTCCTCTCTTATATAAAAGGTGTAACTAAAAGGATCTTTAGAAAAAAATGTTATTTTAATTAACCTGTAATATATACTCTTAAGTAAAAAAACAGTGTGTTTGCTTTACAAATGCAGGTCTCCCTTCCAACCAGATAGCCACCAGTAAGCCCCCTCTTTTCCTACCTGGAGGGTGTTTCGGGGGTCAACGCCCCCGCGGCCAGGTCCATGACCAAGCCTCGGGGTGGATCAGGGCCTGATCAACCCAGCTGTTACTGCTGGCGCACGCAAACCGACGTACAAACCACAGCCCGGCTGGTCAGGTACTGACTTTAGGTGCTTGTCCAGCTCCCTCTTGAAGATAGCCAGGGGTCTACTGGTAATCCCTCTTGTGTATACAAAAATTATGTAGCCCCTTGCATACATTCCTTTTCCACAATATAAAAGCCATGGCGAATATGATGGCAGCACACTGCAGATGTATCGAGTGTTGTCTAACACTCACTAGCTAGCTGGGTGGCTGGTTGGCGCCCCCCGCGCCCACCCACTGGGTTCCCAGAGTGAGGGAAGCACCCACTACCACCACCTACCCACGAGAACGTCCCCACCACAATCCCCTCCCCCCTATCTCCTTTCCTTCCCACAAGGACGCTCCCACGACGATACACTACCTTCTAACCCCAAACACACACACAGGAAGGAATGGGTGGCGGGAAGTAGACCCTCAACAGTGTATGGGTTACCTAGCCGGAAACACTGCTACCCCTGGACTTTGCTGCTCCTGTTTTTGCTGTGCCTGTTCTTGTGGCTGCTGCTCTCGTTCTTGTGGCTGCTGCTCTGCCTGTTCTTGTGGCTGCTGCTCTGCCTGTTCTTGTGGCTGCTGCTCTTGTTCTTGTGGCTGCTGCTCTGCCTGTTCTTGTGGCTGCTGCTCTGCCTGTTCTTGTGGCTGCTGCTCTCGTTCTTGTGCCTGCTGCTCTTGTGCCTGTTCTTGTGGCTGCTGCTCTCGTTCTTGTGGCTGCTGCTCTGCCTGTTCTTGTGGCTGCTGCTCTCGTTCTTGTGGCTGCTGCTCTCGTTCTTGTGGCTGCTGCTCTTGTTCTTGTGGCTGCTGCTCTCGTTCTTGTGGCTGCTGCTCTGCCTGTTCTTGTGGCTGCTGCTCTCGTTCTTGTGGCTGTTCTTGTGGCTGCTGCTCTTGTGCCTGTTCTTGTGGCTGCTGCTCTCGTTCTTGTGGCTGTTCTTGTGGCTGCTGCTCTCGTTCTTGTGGCTGTTCTTGTGGCTGCTGCTCTCGTTCTTGTGGCTGTTCTTGTGGCTGCTGGTCTCGTTCTTGTGGCTGCTGGTCTCGTTCTTGTGCCTGTTCTTGTGGCTGCTGCTCTCGTTCTTGTGGCTGTTCTTGTGGCTGCTGGTCTCGTTCTTGTGGCTGTTCTTGTGGCTGCTGGTCTCGTTCTTGTGGCTGTTCTTGTGGCTGCTGGTCTCGTTCTTGTGCCTGTTCTTGTGGCTGCTGGTCTCGTTCTTGTGGCTGTTCTTGTGGCTGCTGCTCTCGTTCTTGTGGCTGTTCTTGTGGCTGCTGGTCTCGTTCTTGTGGCTGCTGGTCTCGTTCTTGTGCCTGTTCTTGTGGCTGCTGGTCTCGTTCTTGTGGCTGCTGCTCTCGTTCTTGTGCCTGTTCTTGTGGCTGCTGGTCTCGTTCTTGTGGCTGTTCTTGTGGCTGCTGCTCTCGTTCTTGTGCCTGTTCTTGTGGCTGCTGGTCTCGTTCTTGTGGCTGTTCTTGTGGCTGCTGGTCTCGTTCTTGTGCCTGTTCTTGTGGCTGCTGGTCTCGTTCTTGTGCCTGTTCTTGTGGCTGCTGGTCTCGTTCTTGTGGCTGCTGCTCTTGTGCCTGTTCTTGTGGCTGCTGCTCTCGTTCTTGTGGCTGTTCTTGTGGCTGTTCTTGTGGCTGCTGGTCTCGTTCTTGTGCCTGTTCTTGTGGCTGCTGGTCTCGTTCTTGTGGCTGTTCTTGTGGCTGCTGGTCTCGTTCTTGTGCCTGTTCTTGTGGCTGCTGGTCTCGTTCTTGTGGCTGTTCTTGTGGCTGCTGCTCTCGTTCTTATGCCTGCTGCTCTCGTTCTTGTGGCTGCTGCTCTTGTGCCTGTTCTTGTGGTTGCTGCTCTCGTTCTTGTGGACACTATGCTAGCCTAGGCACTGGTGCTGGTCACGTACTTGTAGTTGACACGGGAAGTGCACTCAGTGGACCAGCTTCCAACGTTTTTCTTTGACAAAGATAACAGTGCGTCTGTCAACACGTCAAAGCGTCGTCCTCACACTGAGGGACCGGGGGTTCAGTCACCGGACGAATGGAAACCTTGGGCATGTTTCCCTACACCTGTTACCTCTCTTCACGTAGCAATACCGTTAGGTACCTGGGTGTTAGGTGACCGGTATGAGTCGTATCCTGGGGGAAAGGATTAAAAGACCCCAGTGGCAATGAGCCTGACAGTGGCTTTACTGGGTTATCCAGGGTTGCCTAAATAATAGTGGATTTTCGTTTACAACTTGGAAACTCCTCATGCAGTCTGCTTTGAATTCTGAGCAGCTGTGTACTGTACCCAGGGCAAGGGTCACACAACTGTGTACTGTACCCATGGCAGGGGTCACACAACTGTGTACTGTACCCATGGCAGGGGTCACACAACTGTGTACTGTACCCATGGCAGGGGTCACACAACTGTGTACTGTACCCATGGCAAGGGTCACACAACTGTGTACTGTACCCATGGCAGGGTCACACAACTGTGTACTGTACCCATGGCAAGGGTCACACAACTGTGTACTGTACCCATGGCAAGGGTCACACAACTGTGTACTGTACCCATGGCAAGGGTCACACAACTGTGTACTGTACCCATGGCAAGGGTCACACAACTGTGTACTGTACCCATGGCAGGGTCACACAACTGTGTACTGTACCCATGGCAGGGGTCACACAACTGTGTACTGTACCCATGGCAGGGGTCACACAACTGTGTACTGTACCCATGGCAGGGGTCACACAACTGTGTACTGTACCTAAGGCAAGGGTCACACAACTGTGTACTGTACCCAGGGCAGGGGTCACACAACTGTGTACTGTACCCAGGGCAGGGGTCACACAACTGTGTACTGTACCCAGGGCAGGGGTCACACAACTGTGTATTGTACCTAAGGCAAGGGTCACACAACTGTGTACTGTACCTAAGGCAAGGGTCACACAACTGTGTACTGTACCTAAGGCAAGGGTCACACAACTTTGTACTGTACCTAGGGCAAGGGTCACACAACTGTGCACTGTACCTAAGGCAAGGGTCACACAGCTGCTGACATGTGCAGGCTCTTTTTCGTCAGCCTGGTAATGTAGTCGAGTTAATAATTCAAATAAAATCATCATTTACTAAATAATTACCACTGGATACGTGTACAACTTCTGGATAATAGCCTGTAATAATACTGCTGCTAGTATTACCTCCTCTTCTTAGTCTTATTCCATACCTTCCAGATTAAAGACTGCCTAATTCGAGTACATTATTAAGGAGAGTTTCGTAAAGGCAATACAATAAGTACATCAGCACTTCCTTTCCCCTGAGAGATGGTAATTCCCAAGTGACAGAGGCATGTCATACACCAGGCCTCAGGCCACTGTCACTCCAGGTATACCCTAAGTAACTCCAGTTATGCTGGAACGAAACCTTCACATTCTCCTAGTTGATGAACCCTTACTGAAACACTTGATATCCACATGACCCTACTGAAGTCTCCCAGCTCATACCGACACACTACGTATAAGCCCCATCCTGCGTGACGAAGTATGGCAGGGAAACGTGGCTAGCCTTAGTTCCCACCATGACTATCAGAGAATAAGGTAGCAGTACACTTCTGATGTATCCAGTGTTGCTAAACAAACAAAACAAATATACCTATAATGAGAGAGGGCGTGATCACAGGTGCTACCCAACATTAACATAATCTTCAAGTTCTCCCGCACTGATCATCAGGTAATACAAGTAAATAAGTTTATTTACATACAGATACATAAATACAGTTACACAAATTATCATACATGGTAACATATGTGTACGTTAACTAGGATAACCAAAAAAAAGTCAAGGTGACTTATTTCCATGGGGCAAAATATTTCCTCGTCTCTCGAAGTAACATTAAAATGTGGTATATTAAGTTAGAAAGAAAAAAAGGTATAAAACGTGGACAAAACGTTGCGTAATAAAGGTACGCCTCTGTGTGTGTGTGTGTGTGTGTGTGTGTGTGTGTGTGTGTGTGTGTGTGTAAGTGTGAGTAAGATCAGCTGGGCAACTAAGTAAATAATCCAGAACTTCCTTCATTTTTAAGATTTTCAGCAGTTTTCATGAAGACTAAAAGTAGTAAACACTGTAGAACCACTGCTGAAACTCAGCCTTCATGCACGATGATGGTGTTTGGTGTTTTGTCAAGATCTAACAGAAGATACTATACTGTGAGGTACTGACGCTGGATACTATACTGTGAGGTACTGACGCTGGATACTATACTGTGAGGTACTGACGCTGGATACTATACTGTGAGGTACTGACGCTGGATACTATACTGTGAGGTACTGACGCTGGATACTATACTGTGAGGTACTGACGCTGGATACTATACTGTGAGGTACTGACGCTGGATACTATACTGTGAGGTACTGACGCTGGATACTATACTGTGAGGTACTGACGCTGGATACTATACTGTGAGGTACTGACGCTGGATACTATACTGTGAGGTACTGACGCTGGATACTATACTGTGAGGTACTGACGCTGGATACTATACTGTGAGGTACTGACGCTGGGTACTATACTGTGAGGTACTGACGCTGGATACTATACTGTGAGGTACTGACGCTGGATACTATACTGTGAGGTACTGACGCTGGATACTATACTGTGAGGTACTGACGCTGGATACTATACTGTGAGGTACTGACGCTGGGTACTATACTGTGAGGTACTGACGCTGGATACTATACTGTGAGGTACTGACGCTGGATACTATACTGTGAGGTACTGACGCTGGATACTATACTGTGAGGTACTGACGCTGGGTACTATACTGTGAGGTACTGACGCTGGATACTATACTGTGAGGTACTGACGCTGGGTACTATACTGTGAGGTACTGACGCTGGATACTATACTGTGAGGTACTGACGCTGGATACTATACTGTGAGGTACTGACGCTGGGTACTATACTGTGAGGTACTGACGCTGGGTACTATACTGTGAGGTACTGACGCTGGATACTATACTGTGAGGTACTGACGCTGGATACTATACTGTGAGGTACTGACGCTGGATACTATACTGTGAGGTACTGACGCTGGGTACTATACTGTGAGGTACTGAAGCTGGATACTATACTGTGAGGTACTGACGCTGGATACTATACTGTGAGGTACTGACGCTGGATACTATATTGTGAGGTACTGACGCTGGATACTATACTGTGAGGTACTGACGCTGGGTACTATACTGTGAGGTACTGAAGCTGGATACTATACTGTGAGGTACTGACGCTGGATACTATACTGTGAGGTACTGACGCTGGATACTATACTGTGAGGTACTGACGCTGGGTACTATACTGTGAGGTACTGACGCTGGGTACTATACTGTGAGGTACTGACGCTGGATACTATACTGTGAGGTACTGACGCTGGATACTATACTGTGAGGTACTGACGCTGGATACTATACTGTGAGGTACTGACGCTGGATACTATACTGTGAGGTACTGACGCTGGATACTATACTGTGAGGTACTGACGCTGGATACTATACTGTGAGGTACTGACGCTGGATACTATACTGTGAGGTACTGACGCTGGATACTATACTGAGGTACTGACGCTGGATACTATACTGTGAGGTACTGACGCTGGATACTATACTGGAGGTACTGACGCTGGATACTATACTGTGAGGTACTGACGCTGGATACTATACTGTGAGGTACTGACGCTGGATACTATACTGTGAGGTACTGACGCTGGATACTATACTGTGAGGTACTGACGCTGGATACTATACTGTGAGGTACTGACGCTGGGTACTATACTGTGAGGTACTGACGCTGGGTACTATACTGTGAGGTACTGACGCTGGGTACTATACTGTGAGGTACTGACGCTGGATACTATACTGTGAGGTACTGACGCTGGATACTATACTGTGAGGTACTGACGCTGGATACTATACTGTGAGGTACTGACGCTGGATACTATACTGTGAGGTACTGACGCTGGATACTATACTGTGAGGTACTGACGCTGGATACTATACTGTGAGGTACTGACGCTGGATACTATACTGTGAGGTACTGACGCTGGATACTATACTGTGAGGTACTGACGCTGGATACTATACTGTGAGGTACTGACGCTGGATACTATACTGTGAGGTACTGACGCTGGATACTATACTGTGAGGTACTGACGCTGGATACTATACTGTGAGGTACTGACGCTGGATACTATACTGTGAGGTACTGACGCTGGATACTATACTGTGAGGTACTGACGCTGGATACTATACTGTGAGGTACTGACGCTGGATACTATACTGTGAGGTACTGACGCTGGATACTATACTGTGAGGTACTGACGCTGGATACTATACTGTGAGGTACTGACGCTGGATACTATACTGTGAGGTACTGACGCTGGATACTATACTGTGAGGTACTGACGCTGGATACTATACTGTGAGGTACTGACGCTGGATACTATACTGTGAGGTACTGACGCTGGATACTATACTGTGAGGTACTGACGCTGGATACTATACTGTGAGGTACTGACGCTGGATACTATACTGTGAGGTACTGACGCTGGATACTATGTCAGGAACTAACGGAAGGATACCATTCTGTGAGGAGCTAACAGAAAACAGTAACTACTTTGTGTTGAATTAACGGAAGCATAGTCATGTTATGATGATTGCTGTCGTCTCTGACAGTCAAGTGTTGGTCACCACTCTGGGTCCTGCCACCTCCAGCCCATAACGGAACACCCACTCAAGGACACCACCTGCCCAGGTAATCGTGGGCCGGTATGGGTGGTGCAGGTGGTAGTGTAAGTGGTGCAGGTGTTGGTTAGGGTGGTGAAAAAGGGGCTAGAGTAGGTGGTGCAAGACAGATGGTGCATATTAATTATTCAGGAGTAGTAGAGGCTATGAAGGCCAGCAGGCCGCGGACAGCAACAGTCTTGTTGAACAAGCAGTCAAGGAAATCTGGCCTAATGCCGAACTGCAAGACTAGGAAGACTCTCGAAACTTTTCACAGGTACGTACAGACTAGGGTTAACTTACGGTGTAAATGGTCAGGTTTAGAAGGATTGCACGCCACAAGTACCAACAGCCTGACTGACCACACAAGGGTTGCAGGCAGTAACCAAACATCTCACTAAGTCGACTGGAAAACTCACCTATCACTTCAAAAGCAGTAAAAAAAATATAAAAACACTGAATGATTTCATTCTAGGGCGGCTAACATTTACTATGTCCACTATCAGTCCTCAAGATTCCCTCTTAAAAACAGTTAGGGGGATCTGTTGGTAATTCCCCTTATATCTGAGGGGAGACTGTTAAAAGGTCTTGAATCCCCTTATGTTTATCAAGTATTTTGCACCATCTATCATGTTTCTTATTTTGTGACTAGCTAAATGGTCACAAGTCGGACCAAAACGTCGTCATAAGTCTCATTCTCGTGTGTGCGGGTTATCTGTGTTATTCCAGTCACTGTGCTGTGTATTTTAATCTTTCTTAGTCTCGTAAACTTCTACGCATAATTGGAACCGATCCTTCCAAGAGAAATTACTGCCATTTCTTGTTTTTCATCCGAATTGCGTATAGTTTATGGGCTATTAGGAGTTGTCAATAAATCTGATCCTCAAAGTTGCTGGAGGTGAAAGTTCCGTGTACATTCTCTTGATAAACAATATTACCTGCCTTAAATGGTGCTCTTCGTGTAGGGTTAACATGAAGTTGCCAAGATACAACTCTCACTACTGGCAATATTCCAAGAAAATAGACACCTGGAAGCTGACCTGGAGGAGTGTCTAGCTGGCGTCTCCAACGTTGGCGAGGTGAAGGAGAGTCAAATCTGCCTCTCCGTCAACACTGGTGAGCTGAATGAGACTCATAAATCTTGCGTCGCCACCAACCTTGTTGATATGAATTAAGAAATGAAGCTTGCCTCTCCACCAACGTTGACGAGCTTTAGTGAAGCAGTGAGAGGAAAGATTTCATCCTCAACACGGGTGAGCTGTAGCAGAGTACAGTGTACATCTCGTCCCGTTCTCCTGCTGTTGTACCAATGTCGTTTCCGGTGCTGCCAGCAATATCGTCCACACCGCTGCCACCAATGTTGTTCCCACCACTGCTATCGTGAGGGCAACATCATACTATCCAACAATATATTAAAACACAAAATGCACCAAAACAGTAATGGGGAAACATGGCCATATGGGAGAGAGAGAGAGAGAGAGAGAGAGAGAGAGAGAGAGAGAGAGAGAGAGAGAGAGAGAAAGGGCTGGTGGGATCGGGACTTCAGACATGAAAGTGGATTTAAAAGGCCAGAGGACTGGTGGGCAGTGGTGGTCGGGGTAACGGGACACCCAGCGAAGGACGACCAGCCTTTAGAGGGGTGCGGCCAGTGGGGGGAAGGAGGAGGGGGTCATGGGGCACACGAGACGATGTGTTGGGGGGGGGGTGAAGGAGGTGGTATGGGTGAGGCGTGACGATGAGCCAGGTGGACGTGAGGATGGGACGAGCAGACACAGGTGACGGTGTGACGTACAGAGAGGGAAGCACATACCAGCAGGTAGACATCAGTGGCTGCTGGAAGGTCATGTCCACGGTGCTAGGAAGAGTGAAGCCGCAGGTATTGGCGGAGAATGAGTTAGTCTGGCGTAGACCGTCAGGCAAAGGAGAAAAATGAGACAGGCTGAGATAGAGGGGAAATAACGTAGGCTGAGGCAGAGGGAAAATGCGGTAAGCTGAGGTAGAGGGGAAATGCGGTAAGCTGAGGTAGAGGGAAAATGCGGTAAGCTGAGGTAGAGGGGAAATGCGGTAAGCTGAGGTAGAGGGGAAATGAAGTAGGCCGAGGCTGAAATAGAGGAAATGTGGTAGGCTGAAGTTGAGAAATAGACTAAAATGAGAGCGTTATGTGACATCACGACCTTATCTACCTCCTTTCCGACACCTCACTTCCTTTACCATCTCTCACTCTTCCTTCCCTCACTACCATCAGTTCCCTCTCTTATACATGCATCACCCTCCCCATACCTCACCATCTTGGTAACAGACACATGAAATATAAGCAACTGTCTATCCACCCAATGTGTTTACCGTTAACTCGCCAGAAGAGATTTTGTGGAGGAAGGGACTAGTGAGAGTGACGCAAGAGAATATGGATACACGCAATTATTATTATTATAATCAAATAGAAGCGCTAAACCACAGGGGTTATACAGCTAGATCTAGGAACTACGCACTGAAAGACTTAGCAGGAAGGTATTTGAATACATAATATTTACAAGTTGTTTTATGTTAGAAGCAATTTGGGATGTTCTCACCAGACGGCGCACAGGGACTTGCACACGAGTTAACAGACTTATCAAAGCTTATTCCTTGGGTACCATTGATAAATGGGTTGAGCAAATATTTTTGTTAGTGGGTTTCGATTTGAGAAAGACCTCCCTAGTATGGGCCAGTAGGCCTGCTGCAGTGTATTCCTCCTCATGTTGTTAAGATTATTTCACCTCTTCCTCCCTCATTCATTATCTTTTATGAACCTCCCCTTCCCCTCCTTACACTTAAACTCCTCTCCCGCCCATTATTCTTCACCTTCCCTTCCCTCTTAAACCATCTCTTACCAGGTCGTGTTTCACATTCTTCCTCACTCATTATCCCAGGCTTGTCGGTCGAGGAGCTGGGAAAAGTTGTGGGCCTGGCAGGGCTGGTCTGGGCTGACGGCCACATAGCTTCACTCACCCACCTTGAATCTCCACTCCCACCGCCACAAATTTTCCACTAAGATCATTTTTACACTGTTGCCCCACTGACGGAATGTTCTGAATACATCACAACGCCACGAGCAGGAAACAAACTATGCAAGTACCCCCAAAAGGAATCGAAAACAAATATTTCTGAACCTTCTATGTGGCCCTAGTTTCATAGACGTCATATTTAAAAGTAACAATGTTACCTTAATAATAATTAATATAAATATAATATCTACGTTACAGTTGTGGATAATGGCTACTGGTTTCAAGTTGTGAATACTAAGTTATCAAAGAATATTTAATTGCAAAGGAATTTCAAGAACATGAAGAGGTATTGTGGCTATTAGTTTACGTTTCTAGCATTATACATGGTATACAATATTGACAGTTGATGAGTCGGTTTCACCAGTCGAATACAAGATGAATTACAATCCTGGAGACAGCAGACGACACTGAGAAGTAGTTGTGGTAGTCAGTCCCTCAGCCTGAGTTCTTTAGCTAGGCTACCTACCTACCCTCCAGGTTGGTAGGTAGCCTAGCTCCAGGTAGCTAGGCTACATACCTACCCTCAAGGTAAGTAGGTAGCCTAGCTAAAGAACTGATTACCTTAAACTCCTCTTTTTTGTCTACCGTTCTTTATATTGGACTGACGAAGCCACTGTGTGGCGAAACGTTTCCTCAACAAAGATTCCCGAACGTTGCACAAGTGTCTCAGTCTTCAACTTGTAGATTTTCTAAACTATTTATCAGATAACAGTAACTTAGTCTAGGAAGACGTAACTGTACTTTCTCGGCTTTGAAAAACACACAAGAGCTCGACAATCTCCCTCAGAGTTGATTTCCTCGACGTTGGCCTGAAATATGCCGTGTTTTTGCACTCTCAGGATGGCTGACACTGCCCAATACTTTCCTTATGAGGGTATGTTCATTCACAGGGTGAGTGTGGCGCTGCCCAGTAAATTTCGTCCTCGGGAAAAAATTGACATTGAGAACTCGAGACGATCTCGCTGGGACACTCCGGCACGATCGCCGGAGGTGAACTAGCAGAGAGGTCGCAGTGGGTTACGCTCGTGACCTGACTGTGACCTGTGAATCAAAGTCCTGGGTAGATAATGAATGTGCTTCCCTTGGTATAAGTCAAGCAAACACACACAATCGACCTGACGACACTGGAAGACAGGAGGGATAGGAGGACATGATAACGACATATAAGATACTGCGAGGAATTGACAAGGTGGACAGAGACAGGATGTTCCACAGATGGGACACAGCAGCAACGTGTCACAGTTGGAAGTTGAAGACTCAGATGATTCACAGGGATTTTAGGAAGTATTTCTTCAGTCATAAAGTTGTGAAGAAGTGGAATAGTCTGGAAAGTGATGTAGTCTACCTACCTACCTGGAGTCTACCTGGAGGGCATTCCGGGGATCAACGCCCCCGCGGCCCGGTCCATGACCAGGCTTCCTGGTGGATCAGGGCCTGATCAACAAGGCTGTTACTGCTGGCCGCACGTAATCCAACGTACGAACCACAGCCCAGATGATCTGGCACTGGCTTTAGGTATCTGCCCAGCTCCATCTTGAAGACAACCAGGGGTCTATTGGTAATTCCCCTTATGACTGGTGGGAGGCTGTTAAACAGTCTTGGGCCCCGGACACTTATTGTGTTTTCTCTTAGTATACCAGATGCGCCCCTATTTTTCACTAGGGGTATGTTGCATCGCCTGCCAAGTCTAAACTGGACAAGTATCTTCATCGGGTGCCAGATCAACCAGGCTGTGATGGATATGTGGGGCAGCGGGCCTCCAGCAGCAACAGCCTGGTTGACCAGGCAAGCACCAGACGAGCCTGGCCCATGGCCGGGCTCAGAGAGTAGATACTCTCTCGAAACTCTTCAAAGGTATATCAAAGGTATAAGGTATATTGCTTTCGTAGGGAGTGATTTCTGTGTGCAGATTAGGAATCTTCCAGGTGTAGATTATGATACATCTCTCTCGCCTGCGCTCCAGTGAGTATAAGTGCAGGCAGGTACCATACATAGCTTTAAGAAAAGGTATGATAAAGCTCATGGAGTAGGGAGTGGACCTAGTAGCGACCAGTGAAGAGGCAGGGCCAGGAGCTATGAATAGACCCCCTGTAACCATAATTAGGTGAGTGTACACACACACACACACACACTACGATAAAGCTCTTGGAGCAGAGAGAGTGGACCTAGTAGCGACCAGCGAAGAGGAGGAGCCAGGAGCTGTGACTTTACCCCTGCAACTAGGCCCTTGGCCCAGCGTCGGGAATAAGGAAAGGGAGCAAAACAATCTTAAGTTCTACTGGGAAAGGTCTCTAGGCAAATGGGAGCGATGGAAAGGGGAAGAGAATGTGCTCTCATTGATAGAAGATTGACATGTTATGTATAGGACAAAACTGGAGTTTCAAGAGCAGGTATGACAAGGCCCAGGAGAAGAGAAAGCAACTACTTCGGCCAACAGCCGTTCGAGAGTCGAGTCCGGGAGCTGAGACTTGCCTGTTACAAACACAACAATGCGAGTATACACAAACAAGAGTGCGTGAAGGTGGACTAGGTTTTGTTCCCCTGAAGTATTCAGGTCTCGCGGCGCCTGTGTTGAATGCAGGGAAATGTCAGGAGTGGCCTTTGATGGCCACCTTTCAAGCGTACACGCACTCACGCACACATGCGCAAACGTACAAGCTCGTGCGCACACACCAGAGTATAGTCACATGCACGCAAACCTACACACACGTTCACACTCACACTAGTTACGACTATCCAAGAGGCGGGGCCAGGAGCTGTGAATTGACCCCTGCAACCACAAATACGTGAGCACACATAAGGATGCAAGAGAGCAAGTGAAACTGACTCCATCAATCATCTAACACCAGAAGTGAGGGGTCCAGGAAGTCAGAAACAACTCACGGTGTGGCACGGTGCAGCAGGCTCCAGGTCGTGGTAGTCGTGGTGGAGAGTCGTATCTGTGGAGATAACACTGCATAAATCAGGTGTCGTAATCTACCTGAACCTCGTCATGGCCCGCACAATGAGAGTTTACCTAACTGTAACAAAAATGGAGGTGATGCATCTGAACTAGTTGGTACCCACCATAAATATAGCACAGCCGCCTCTGCAACGCCCCTCCCACCATCTGCAACGACTTTCTTTCGTAACTGAACGCTGCCGTCACATTGTAGGACTCAATATTTTACACAGTTATATAAATTTATACAATGATTAGTGCGCTTAGATGTTTTAGTCATATGAAAATGGTGCAGAATGTAGAGTTATCCTAGTATGTATAACCAAATAAAGTCCAGTACCTGTAATATATCAAGTACGTCTTAGATGAATCAGAACATCGCGAATTCCTTAAATTTGAACAAAATAATACAAAAACAAAGTAAAGGTGAATGGCACATTATCCATGATGCATGCCAATTGGCTATGTTTACCACGGTTTACTACTGTAGAGTGAGGAAGTCAACAGAGGTAACCAGAGAATGGTTTAGTAAGTCCAGAAACAAGATCCACCCACCACAGAAAACGGAGGCGGACCATAACACATCAAAGGTCTGCTGTCACGTCTCAGTCTCCACATAGTAATATAAACATCCCAATACATAAGTTTATTTAGGTACAATTTCGCATACATACAAATGCACAAGTTTTGCCTGATTACAACTGTCTTCCATAGTAACATGTGGAAATAAGTCACCTAGACATTTTTTTGGGTGATCCTAGTTAATTTACACTATGTGATAAGTGTACTTATGTGTACATGTGCCTTAATTCACACCCAACCACACCCATATACCCGTCCAATCTATTTTTGAAACTACCTGAGGCACTCGTCTCACTGAGGCTACCTGGGAGTTTGTTCCACTCATCAGCAACTCTATTGCCAAACCCACCAGTACTCACAATCACCAACAGCAGTCAGTGCTCAAGACTTTAGTAATAATAAATAGTTTCAAAGAGGAAGAATTCTTATCAGCCAATTACAATGCAAACAAATCCTGAAGGAGCGTCGTGTAAGAAAGCTCTTTAAAGCCTCGGGAAAGCTTTAGTAAAATTTAAGGTGATGCAGCGAAGCCAACTGTCGTAATAAACAAGGTGATCTTTGTATACAGCATCCCTACTGTTAATACCCTACATAAACAAGTTAGAGAACAAAAACTATGTTGATCTACAAATGCACTAAACATTAGTACCATCCAGAGAACGTAACAAGAAAATCTCCCCTTTTATGTTAATGTAAAGAGTAGATAAAAAAAAAAAAAACAGGCTTGCAAGCCTCCTGGTAGCAGCATTTTAGTCCCGCCTGTGTAAGGAGAAGAGGGGAAGGGGGAATGAGGGAGGGGAAGTGGGAATGAGGGAGGGGAAGGGAATAGGAAGGAAAGGATTTTTTTTTAATTTGGATACATCAGCATGTGCTGCTACCTTATTCTACAACATTATTACACAGTGTAAACAAAAGCTGTTTCCCCTGCTCCATCACACTTGATGGGGCTCATACAAGGTGTTGAAATCCGTCAGCCTGAGCTGAGAGATTTCAGTGGGGCAATGATGATATTGTCAAGCAGTTTAACACCTACGAGAGTTTCACAGGTAACCTTCCAGCATAGCTGAAGTTACTATCACTTGAGAACTGCCATCTCAGGAGAGCCTATCCCATACACAGGAGGAACAGATGTTTTATGACGCTATCTCCTTCCCAGAGCGAGGACAAGTGAAATTATACACAGGAGGCAGATGAAAAAAAAGGGAGAGGGGAAGAGAATTCTGCATGTTACAAGATATCTAAAGACGTGGACACATTTACAAGGAGGGAGGGAAGGGGAGGGAAGCACATATACGTATACTCACTCATTTTCTGCCCTAGCCGACCCCTCCCAGATATTTTTTACCGTGTTAGAAAACTCCAGCTCTCCTGGAAGCCAAATTTTGTCCTGTTACTGTTACTGATAACTTCTGTCGTGTTGGAAGTCAAAATTTTGTTGAAGATAACTGCAATCCTGCTGGAGGACAAATTATCTTCAACATCTTACCAGAGGCTATCAGAAACACTGCTGGAACAAGTGTAGAAGTCTTCAAGAGGAAACTGGACAAGTATCTTCACCAGGTGCCAGATCAACCAGGCTATGATGGACATATGGGGCAGCGGGCCTCCAGCAGCAACAGCCTGATTGACCAGGCTAGCACCAGACGAACCTGGTCCATTGCCGGGCTCCAGGAGTAGAAAAATCTCTCGAAACTCATCAAAGGTATATCTTAAAGATAACCACAGTTAGTCGTCCAGGTAGTAACATTAGAAGTATTCAAGTGTATCTAATATTAATACAAGAATGTTGCAGGTTAGGCTGGGTTGCCAACTCAACCTGCATATAAGAACCTACTGCAACACAAGGAGCCACAGTCACGACTGTTGAAGACTTATCTCTTGCAAATGTTCTTGGTTCTGGATCACCCCTTCCCCTTAACCCCTTTCCCAGCCCGGTCTCTAACTCGACCCCCTAAACTGGAAAGGGAAATATTACGATAATATTAGGAAACACAGGAAAGTAAAGTTTGTACTAAATGTAACCCAGAAGTTGCAACATTTACCCGTTATCTTACGTTTCCATGAGAACGGAAGAAGAGACCAGCAATATTTCTGAAGTATGCAAAATTTATGAGGCTTCAATACACAATACCTTTGATATACCTTTGAAGAGTTTCGATAGTTTCTCTACTCTCTGAGCCCGGCCATGGGCCAGACTCGTCTGGTGCTTGCCTGGTCAATCAGGCTGTTGCTGCTGGAGGCCCGCTGCCCCACATCCATCACAGCCTGGTTGATCTGGCACCTGGTGAAGATACTTGTCAGTTTCCTCTTGAAGGCTTCTACAGTGGTTCCAGCCGTGTTTCGATATCTTCTGGTAAGATGTTGAATAGTCTGGGACCCTGAATGTTGATACAGTGTTCCCATATTGTCAACACCGCCCCCCCCCCTGTTCCTCACTGGGTTTATTTTACACTTCTCCCATATTTCTCACTCCATTATGTTATAGCAGTGCGAAGATTTGGGACCAGGCCCTCGAGTAC
Source organism: Cherax destructor (assembly GCA_009830355.1). NCBI lineage: Eukaryota > Metazoa > Arthropoda > Malacostraca > Decapoda > Parastacidae > Cherax > Cherax destructor. Next base: position 33,396 of record WNWK01004412.1, on the reverse strand, counting down.
TTTCCAGGTATATATTATCATGTATATCTTTCTCCTCCGCTGCAATGAGTACATGTTCAAGACTTGAAGGCGTTCCCAGTAATTTAGGTGCTTTACTGGCTCAATGTGAGCAGTAAACGATCTCTGTATTTGTTCCAGCTCTGATATTTCTCCTGCTTTGAATAGGGCCGTCAGCACTGAGCAATATTCTAAATGAGGGAGCACTAGCGATTTGAAGAGTGTCACCTTCGGCATCCTCCTGGTTGTTGTGATCTTTGTCTTGTTATGGTCTTTAAAAGAAAGGTCAGCTGACATAATTATTCCCAGGTCTTTTACGTGTTCATTTCGTTCTATTTGGTGACCCTCTTGAGTTTTGTATAGTGTTCCTTTTGAGTTCATTTTTTCCATACCTAAGCACCTGAAACTTATCACCATTGATCGTCATGTTGTTCTCCACTGCCCACTGGAAGACCCTGCTTTATCCTCCTGTAATTTTTCAGTGTCCTCTACCGTAGTGACTTTCATGCTTATTTTAGTGTCATCTGCAAATGATGATACAAAAGTGTGCCGGGTGTTTTTATCTATGTCTGTTGAAACAGCAGAGGTGCCAGGACAGTGCCTTGGGGCACTGTCCTGGCACACAGGAGACAAACTTATGACGACGTTTCGGTCAGACTTGTGACCATTAACTAGTCACAAGTTTCATTCCCTTATGTGAGGGTTATTTGTGTATTGTTCCAATAATATAATTTACTTTTTTTATTCTTTATCAAGCTTCAGTTTCTTAAAACAGTACATCTTATAATGACTGTTGTCTACCTATTCGCCCTATTTTTTTTTGCAAGGTCTAATCATTTTATTTATTTGGTTTACTTATCTTGCAGTTTCTAGACTGAAGTTTAAACCACATCGTAGTGGTCCATCAACTGTGAGAGGCAGGTGCGTCCACTCTAAACTCATGATGACTGTGTAAATATTGCCAGTGTTTAACAATCTTGTGTTTTGTGCAACAGCCTGGTTGACAAGGCAAGAACCAGACGAGTCTGGTCTATGGCCGGGCTCCGGGAGTAGAAAAACTCTGGGAACTCAATCATAAAAGGTTGTCACTATTTTAAAGATTACATAAATTTGCTACGACTGTCATCGGTTTACAGATTCACGAGATTCACTTACTGTCAGCTTCGAGGAGTGGAGTTAGTTCACTGGTTTTTAAGTTTGATCGACGACACCAGCCTAGACTCAACATGAACACGAAAAAGAAATTACACGTCTGGAGCTAGGACAGTGCACAAGCTTCCTAGCAATGGCTTCTTCAAAGTCAAGCGCAGTTGGAGTTATGTCAACAATGTTGGTAGAGTTTGGTGTCACTTTCATGAAAGATTCATGTGGGTTGTCAGTCTTAATGGTTCACTGAACACATTGTTGTATTCTCTCTTCACCATTTTGCTCATACTAAAACCGGCTATTATTTTGTATTGTAATTTTTTATTTTGCATTAATTTGCCGATTTATTTGGCCCTCCCCTTCCCTGTCTACTACAAAAATCTGCAAAAAGTGTCAGATTGTTAGCCACCAGCTCAAGAGTCTGGTTGATCAGACACAAGAGGAATGTTTGAGCTGAGCGCTGAGTGCGAGAGTAAAAGAACTCTGAAAATTGATTGTGGGCACGTCATAGGTATGCCAAGAGCTGTAGATAACATGGTCGTTAACGGCATTAGGAAGTAGTAAATAACGTTCTCCCAGCATACCTCTAGCGACATGCATGGCCAGACAAGATTCTACTAAGCTTCTTACAACATTCTACAAGTGAGCACAATGATAAACTTTACACAGACACGCACAGACGAATACAGAGTGAAGGGAAAGTATCTTAACCCAAGACCAAATGTACAATAAAAACAGTCGTAACAGCTGTGCGAAATGCAACTGGTCATGCAACGCTACGCAAATTACGCACCCAAACTATCAAGCTACGCTTGACCAATGTTGCGTATACCAAGAAAACAAACTAATTTTGTGTAATGTCTTCTAGAGAGTGAAACGCGGAGCGTAATGAGAGAGTGGTTCTGTTTAAAAGGTGATGAAAGTGGTACTTACATAGGAAGAAGGATGTGTTCAAACCCGCCTTCTACGACTACTTGATAAAACACGGTGCTTCACGGACACGATAAATGAGCCGAGGACAGGTGGGAACACCGCTCTCACAGGTGGGAACACCGCTCTCACAGGTAACCTCAATATATGGGGGACGGGCAGCGGATTTACATCATTTCCTTGGGAAAAGGGATTATAGGCTCTGAGGATCACTGAAACCAATGCTATTTAAGTCCCACAACAGCCTGGATAGACACAGACAGGGACGCGATTAGCGGACGAAGGATCAAGCCTCTATCTCTCCTTGCACTGAGTGATCCTCAAGGGTTAACACTTCATCCGTCTCTAACTAACTCACACTCTCTCTCACTATATCTCTCTCTCACACACACACACACAGGAACCAGTTTGTTAGTGTTCCGTACATTAAATGCGCGAATGTCTCCTTTAAGAAGAAGCCACCAGTTAAAATCGCCCCTTTGATATACCTTTGATGAGTTTCTAGAGTTAGCCTACTCCCGGAGCCCAGCCTGGTAAACTGGCATCTGGTGAAGATACTTGTCCAGTTTCCTCTTGAAGACTTCTACACTTGTCCCAGAAGTGTATCTGATATCTTCTGATAAGATGTTGAATAATCTGAGGCCACGAAAGTTGATACAATGTTCTCTTACTGTGCCCACGGTGCCCCTGCACCTCCTTTATGTATCTCACTCCAGCATGTTTTTTACGGCAGTGTGCAGATTTGGGACAAGGCCCTCAGGTACTATGATGCATCTCTTCCACTCCATTGAGTACATATTTAGGATTAAGGAGTTCCAAGTAATTTAAGTGCTTTATCGACTCATTGCGGGTCGTAAATGATTTCTGTGTTTGTTTAAACTCTCTCTCTCTCCTGCCCTGAACGGGGCAGTCAAGACTGAATATTCTAAATGACAGAGCACAGGCGATTTGAAAAATGTTAACATTTCCTTTGTTTTGAAAGTTCTCATTATCCACCCCATCATCTTCAAGGCTGTTGTGACATTCGCTTTATTGTGTTCTTTGAAAGGTCAACTGACACAATTACTTCCAGTTCTTTCACCTGTTCCTTTCTCTATTTGATGATCCTTTATTTGATGATCCTCTTGAGTTTTATATACAGTGTCTTTTTTGAGTTCTTTATTCTTTCCATACCTAACCAGCTGGAACCTATCACCATTGAACATCATGTTTTCTACTGCCCATTGGAAAAACCTTACTTATATCTTCCTACAGTTTTTCAATATCTTCTACTCAGGTGACTTTCATGTTTGTTTCATTGTCATCTGCATATGATACAAAACTGTGATGGTTGTTTTTGCCTTTTTCTGCTATGAGGATAAACAACCGAGGCGCCAGGACAGTGCCTTGGGGTACTGAGCTTTTTTACCTTACTGATGCTGGATTTTGCTTTATTATTACTCATTGCATTCTATGTGTTAGAAACCTGAAAATCCATCTGCCTACCTTCCTCCGTTATGCCCATGGCACTCATCTTTTGTGCAATCACCCCTTGATAGCATTTGTCAAACGCCTTTGCAAAATCTCCGTATATCACATACGCGATTTGGTTTTCTTCCAACGCCTCCGTAATTCTGTCACAGTAGTTCAGCAGTTGTAACAGGCATGATCTTCAAGTTCTAAAACATGCTGGTTTGGGTTGTGCTGTTCCATAAAGCTTATAATCTGGCTTCTCATCACCCTTTTGAAGACTTTTATGATATATTATGCAAGGGCTACTGGTCTGTAATTTTTGGCTAACGCTCTATTACCTCCCATATGCAAAGGAACTTTCTACACTCTATAAAGCCTCTGTTATTTCACCTGGATTTAAGCTCTTTCTCCAAAGAATACTGGGAGCTCGTGCTAGTAGTACTTTACACTTCTTCATAAATAATTTCATGAATCTGGTCCAGGTGCTGAGTGAGCGGGCATGTTCCCTATTTCTTTTTCGAATTCTATGGGATTAGTACTAACGTCAGTTAGTTGGTCTGTGCGACCTTCAGATGGAATGAAATAAAGTTCCTGCATTCTCCACTCTGCTTTCATTTATTGGGTTGCTGAACATAAGACTCATATTGGTCTCTTAGTAATTCACTCATTTCCCGTTTGTCCTTGTATGACCCTCCTCTTATTAATGGTCCAATTCTACAGGTAGTTCTTAGCTTGAATTTTACATATATACAGAAATATTTGGGGTTTCTTGCAATATCCTGGATGGATTTCTTCCCTTTGTGCTTCTTCTGTCTGGTACGACAGCTAAAGTTTTTGTTCCATCTCGGTGATCTCTCGGCCAAGATTATCTTTCCTTCCTTGTGACATATTCACGTTAAAAAAATCTGAAACCCTTTTCCTTCTTTACCATCTTCTACCTTCTGTTTCTATATCTGATCTTCTAGGTTTCCTCAATAGTACAAGTTTAATACAGACCTTGTATGCATCTATCCTCAGGCACCGGTGAGGATTTAGGATATTCATGACTGTTTCCCCATGATATGTCTGGCAGTTCTTTGTTTATACTGTTCCATCCAATTGTCTGATTACTGAAGTTAAATTTACTGAACATCCCTCGTCGTACATTATTGCTGGAGTTCCCCAACCCTGAGTTTATACTCGTTTGTACTTTATGATGTGCTCAGAGTATATTCTGTTTGTGATTACGTCTCTGATTAGTTCCTCGTTGTGAAAATTAAATCCAGTGTATTTTCATTTCTAGTGGGATTACTTACTGCTGGTTTGATGCAAACTTTTCACAGAGCCTCATTAATTCACTGGTATGTATCCGTTGAGCCAGACTGCTTCCAGCAACTATTTATGGTACAATGCTGTGGTGAATCATCTTCCACTTTACATCTGGGAGATTGAAATCTCCAAGGACAATATTTTTGGACTTTCAAGACAGCATATTACCACAACCAAACATTCGTAGAAAATTATAAAATTACTTGTGTACTAAAAATACCATAATTTAACACACCAACCACCAAAAAAAAAAAAATAATCCCATCATTCATTCAATGGCTGTCTTATCAAAAGTGCTCAGATAACACAATTCATATGACCATCTGAACTGCAGCATTTCCACCTCTTCCTCAGAGTACAAGCACTGTACCCCAATGCAGAGTACAGGCACTCTACCCCCACTGCAAAGTACAGACATTGTACCCATAATGCCATGTACACTTAAAATACATCCTGTAAAAGCTGACGGGGAGCAAATGTGTATGTGCTGGGTTAGGTGGATGCTGAGAGGGATGAAGAATGTAAACAGGATGAAGCCAGAGTGGGTGAAGCTGATGGAAGACGAGAAAACTGAGGGCCAGTGGAGGGGGTAAAGTTGGTGAGGGGTGTGAGGAGAGGGGTGTGAGGAGAGGGGTGTGAGGCGAGGGGTGTGAGGCGAGGGGTGTGAGGCGAGGGGTGTGAGGCGAGGGGAGGACAAGAACTAGGTGAAAATGGGAACTCAAATTCAGTAGGGCAGTGTGGGCGATAGGGAGGTTAACACTGAATGACAAGAGAAGTAACAGAGGTTGAAAGGGTATACGGGATGAGTGGGGTCGATACAGGGAAGGGTATACGAGATGAGTGGGGTAGATAGGGGAAAGGGTATACGGGATGAGTGGGGTAGATACAGGGAAGGATATACGGAATAAGTGGGGTAGATACAGGGAAGGGTATACGATATGAGTGGGGTAGATACAGGGAAGGGTATACGGGATGAATGGGGTAAATACAGGGAAGGGTATACGGGATGAGTGGGGTAGATACAGGGAAGGATATACGGGATAAGTGGGGTAGATACAGGGAAGGGTATACGATATGAGTGGGGTAGATACAGGGAAGGGTATACGATATGAGTGGGGTAGATACAGGGAAGGGTATACGGGATGAGTGGGGTAGATATAGGGAAGGGTATACGGGATGAGTGGGGTAGATACAGGGAAGGGTATACGGATGAGTGGGGTAGATACAGGGAAGGGTATACGGGATGAGTGGGTAGATACAGGGAAGGGTATACGGGATGAGTGGGGTAGATACAGGGAAGGGTGTACGGGATGAGTGGGGTAGATACAGGGAAGGGTATACGAGATGAGTGGGGTAGATAGGGGAAAGGGTATACGGGATGAGTGGGGTAGATAGATACAGGGAAGGGTATACGATATGAGTGGGGTAGATACAGGGAAGGGTATACGGGATGAGTGGGGTAGATATAGGGAAGGGTATACGGGATGAGTGGGGTAGATACAGGGAAGGGTATACGGGATGAGTGGGGTAGATACAGGGAAGGGTATACGGGATGAGTGGGGTAGATACAGGGAAGGGTGTACGGGATGAGTGGGGTAGATACAGGGAAGGGTATACGAGATGAGTGGGGTAGACACAGGGAAGGGTATACGGGAGTGGGGTAGATACAGGGAAGGGTATACGGGATGAGTGGCGTAGATACAGGGAAGGGTATACGGGATGAGCGGGGTAGATACAGGGAAGGGTATACGGGATACCTTTGATATACCTTTGAAGAGTTTCGAGAGTATCTACTCTCTGAGCCCGGCCATGGGCCAGGCTCGTCTGGTGCTTGCCTGATCAACCAGGCTGTTGCTGCTGGAGGCCCGCTGCCCCATCACATCAACAGCCTGGTTGATCTGGCACCTGGTGAAGATATTTGTCCAGTTTCCTCTTGAAGGCTTCTACACTGGTTCCAGCCGTGTTTCGGATATCTTCTGGTAAGATGTTGAATAGTCTGGGACCCCGGATGTTAATACAGTGCTCCCGTATTGTCCCCACCGCACCCCTGCTCCTCACTGGGTTTATTTTACACTTTCTCCCATATCTCTCACTCCAGTATGTTGTTATGGCAGTGTGCAGATTTGGGACCAGGCCCTCAAGTACTTTCCATGTATATATTATCATGTATCTCTCTCCTCCGCTCCAATGAGTACATGTTCAAGACTTGAAGGCGTTCCCAATAATTTAGATGTTTCAATGGCTCAATGTGAGCCGTAAACGATCTCTGGATTTGTTCCAGCTCTGCTATTTCTCCTGCCCTGAACGGGGCCGTCAGCACTGAGCAGTATTCTAAGTGAGGGAGCACTAGCGATTTGAATAGTGTCACCATCGGCATTATTTCCCTTGTTTTGAAAGTTCTCAATACCCACCCCGTCATCTTCCTGGCTGTTGTGATCTTTGTCTTGTTATGGTCTTTAAACGACAGATCAGCAGACATAATTATTCCCAAGTCCTTTACGTGTTCCTTTCGTTCTATGTGGTGACCTCTTGCGTTTTGTATATAGTGTTCCTTTTGAGTTCTTCATTTTTCCATACCTAAGCAGCTGAAACTTATCACCATTGAACGTCATGTTGTTCTCCACTGCCCATTGGAAGACCCTGCTTATGTCCTCCTGTAATTTTTCAGTGTCCTCTACCGTAGTGACTTTCATGCTTATTTTAGTGTCATCTGCAAATGATGATACAAAAGTGTGCTGGGTGTTTTTATCTATGTCTGCTATGAGGATGAGAAACAGCAGAGGTGCAGGACAGTGCCTTGGGGCACTGAGCTTTGACCTCGCTGATGCTGGATCTTGCCCTGTTCACTACTACTTTTTGTGTTCTTTGTGTTAGGAACTCAAAAATCCATCTGCCTACCTTCCCCGTAATGCCTATGGCCCTCATTTTGTGCGCTATCACTCCATGATCGCATTTGTCAAACGCCTTTGCAAAATCTGTGTAAATCACATCTGCGTTTTGGTCGTCCTCCAATGCCTCCGTAATTCTGTCATAATGGTTCAGCAGCTGTGACAGGCATGATCGACCCGCTCTAAAGCCATGCTGGTTCGGGTTATGTTGGTTGTGCTGGTCCATGAACTTTGTAATCTGCCGTCTCATCACTCTTTCAAAGATTTTTATGATGTGAGAAGTGAGGGCTACTGGTCTGTAATTTTTAGCTAGTGCTCTACTACCTCCCTTATGCAAAGGAGCTATGTCTGCACTCTTTAAGGCCTCTGGAATTTCACCTAGATCTAAGCTCTTTCTCCACAGAATACTAAGGGCTCTTGCTAATGGTACTTTGCACTGCTTTATAAATAAAGCATTCCATGAATCTGGTCCAGGTGCTGAGTGAGTGGGCATGTTGGCCATTTCTTTTTCGAAATCTATGGGATTTGTACTAATGTCGGTTAGGTGGTCTGCGCAGCCTTCTGCTGGAGTGAAAAATATTTCTGCATTTTCTACCTTGCTGAGTGGGGTAGACACATGGAAGGGTATACGGGATGAGTGGGGTAGACACAGGGAAGGGTATACGGGATGAGTGGGGTAGACACATGGAAGGGTATACGGGATGAGTGGGGTAGACACAGGAAGGGTATACGGATGAGTGGGGTAGACACAGGGAAGGGATAGGATGAGGTAGACACAGAAGGGTATACGGATGATGGGGTAGACACAGGAAGGGTATACGGGATGAGTGGGGTAGACACAGGGAAGGGTATACGGGATGAGTGGGGTAGACACAGGGAAGGGTATACGGGATGAGTGGGGTAGACACAGGGAAGGGTATACGGGATGAGTGGGGTAGACACAGGGAAGGGTATACGGGATGAGTGGGGTAGACACAGGGAAGGGTATACGGGAGTGGGGTAGACACAGGGAAGGGTATACGGATGAGTGGGGTAGACACAGGGAAGGGTATACGGGATGAGTGGGGTAGACACAGGGAAGGGTATACGGGATGAGTGGGGTAGACACAGGGAAGGGTATACGGGATGAGTGGGGTAGATACAGGGAAGGGTATACGAGATGAGTGGGGTAGATAGGGGAAAGGGTATACGAGATGATGGGGTAGATAGGGGAAAGGGTATACGGGATGAGTGGGGTAGACACAGGGAAGGGTATACGGGATGAGTGGGGTAGATACGGGAAAGGGGTAAAGTGTGGATGCCGGATACGAGGTTCAGGGAGCAAAGGGTAAGTGATGAGGTCATATTGACTGCTCGCCACCACCACTTCCCTCACTGTGTATTAAACAGGTTCACTCGTGTGTACATTAACTGATGTGATCTTGAATAACTAGTGCAGAAATACCTGAGCCCAACTTTTAGAAACATCAATAAACAGAGTGCACGGATGTCTTCACTCAGGCTGGTTGGAAATTCATGGAGTTGTATGAGGCGGTAGTGGATGCAAACGCAATACAGAGCTTCAGGAGAAGGTATCATACTATAAATTATGACCAGAAATCAGCAATACTGATAAACTATGTCTAGGAAGCAAGGTCAGGAGTTGAAACTCCTTACGTATGTAGCCTATGGAGCTTTAAGAGCTGACACAGTTCATGGATACATGTCATCCGAGATTGACACCCTCGTTGTGATGCAGGGATCTGCAACACTTCCCAGGGATCCGCAACACTTCCCAAGCTATGGACTGGGAGAGACGGGGGAACCACAAATTGATTTGATCTTTTATAGACTTCCTTGACCAATGATATATTTACATGACTTTTTCATCCATTTCAATAACATCTGATTCATTTCAGTGACCTGATCCATTTTTTAACTATTTCCACGATCTTAGATCTAATTCAAAGCCCCTTGATCTATTCCCGATACCTTTGATCCATTTCAGAAAACTTTCACACCCATTTTCGTGACCTCTTAAGTAGTACTTAATACGCTTAACAGCGATGGCAAGTATTGCAAATTATCACAGTAATAAATCACAATAAATGCACATCGTAATACAAGAGTTTGGATAACAATAAAAGAAACCTGAACCATCGTACCTGGAGGCGGGGACGGACACCCAGATACGATCCCCTAATTCCCCAAATATCTTATCCGACCCTTACTCTCCTCTATACTTGTTAGTTAGATTAGTTAGATAGTGTGTGTGTTGTGTGTGTGTACTCACCTAATTATGGTTGCAGGGGTCGAGACTCAGCTCCTGGCCCCGCCTCTTCTCTAATCGCTACTGGTGTATGTGTGTACACATTCAATACGATTCACAAACACACCACCTGTGTACGTGCTTCTAAGGTGGATTCGTCACCCAAACACCTGAGTGTACAAAGATAACCCTCTCCTCCCCAACCCCCTCCTCCCCTACCCCCTCCCATCAGTCGTCGGTACACTACGTGTATACAGATAACATCCCCCCTCCCCAACCCTCCAAACAGACATCACAAGAGTGTACATAGCTAACACCTTCCCTCAGTGAGCATCAAAACACAATGTAAGGGAGATGCGGGCACAAGTGTGGAACTGTGTCAGCTATTGCACAACCTACGAGCGAGTCAGACACACACACACACACACACACACACACACACACACACTTGCTCAAAACAACATTCCATTGTTCTGAAAAACAAGTCGAGGTTTGTTGGCTTCTTCCTGCCAACTCTCTCTCACTTTAATATACAAGACAACTATTAATTCCAGAAACTTCATCAAAACACCAACTAACCACATAATTGCAAACAAACCACATACCACGGGTGGGGTTCGAACCCGCGGTCAGAGAGTCTCAGAACTCCAGACCAACTAGTTCTTCATAAACTTATACACACCACTAGCTCAACTTGATATGATTTCAGGTTGGTCTACTCTTAATCAGGCTAAAATCAGTCAAAACTTTTCTCTCTAAGATCACGTAGATGAAGAATTAGACACGTGTACAACATCTGTGTATCGTTATTGTAGACGTTTCGCCCTCGCGTGGCTTTATCAATACAAATTCAAGGACATAATAGGAAGACAGCAGAAGTATTATATACAAAACACGAGGTAATCAGTCCCTCTGCCTTGAAGAGCACTGTACAAGACTGACTAGGTTTTAAGAAAAGTTTTATGTAAACCTAGTGTACACAACTGGTCTTGATGGCACACACATGATAGAGCCACATAAAAGAACTGTCGGCCGCCGGATCATCCACGCTATTGTTTTTTGCCAGTTGCATGAATACATAAACTATAAATACCAGGTGATTTTCTGCTGCCAACGGACTTGAGGTCCTTCTGGGTAGAGGCTTGACAAGTTTAGAACCTCTGACATTATCACAGCTTGACTCTTAACCTCTGGGTAATCAAAAGCTGCATGCAGGAGCCCGTCAAGTTCCCTGATTGACTTGAAGAGGGAAAACTTAAACGCGTTCATTCGGACAGTTCCTGATCAACTGGGCTGTGGTGGTTATGATGGACTGCGGTGCTGATACCACTAACATCCCCACCAATCAAACCAGCAACCAAACCACCTGGTCCAGAACCAAGCCTCTGCAGCACTCAACCTCCCCAACCAGCTATAGGTAGGATTCCTAGGTTTGATCAGATTTACCAAGCACCTCCTTCACTCACACTACACTACAGTGTGAGTGTAGGTTGAGCTTCGTACAAGTGGCATCTTTGTTTTAAGTTCAGAAAGCAACCACTATAAACTTCCTGACCTTCGCTACATTTGCGTTGTTCTTCCTAAAAAAGTTAAGTTATATGACATCATTACGCTAAATATATATATATATATATATATATATATATATATATATATATATCCCTCTCCCCCTTCTCTCTCTATGTCTAATATTTGGTGAGGTTAATGTTATAACAATGAGCAGTAAGACGAGAGCCACCTTGATAAGCACAGAGTGCCAGCACACCACTTGTCAGAAGCAGCCTCGTGCTTGTGCTTGCTTGCCTGCCTCGCACTGTCAGCTACCAGCACCACAAGTCTGACTGATCACGTTCTCCACCAAGAATCTCAACCACACACCATTACTAAAATCTCCCACTCAACCTCACTATATGAATATAGTTTTATTAAAAGTTTTGTTTATATTTAGGAATCGCGAGTAATAATAACAACAACAACAATAATTCTAATAATAAGAGGGAAGCAGTAAACCCATAGGGATCATACAGAGTCTGAAGAATGAGAGACTAAGTTTAAGATGAAGATAGCTCCAATTCCCTAGCACAAGAGCCCTTCACCTGTGGACTACTACACTGACCTGGCACAAGCTGGACACAGTTCACGTATCCTCAACACAAGCCCACAATATATCCATAAAGACACATTATGTATCAATGTCTGGTGATACATATAATGCTTAAAGTTAACATACAAGTGTCAGACACTGATCCATGAAGAGCCAGACACAATACTAAGTGATCAGTAACACTTGTTCAGTCTTTAGGCGCGAAATGTACAGAACGGTTTTAAAAACTTGAGTTCAATTTTCTCTACAGCTCATTTTGCAATCTTTATGCTAAGAGTTTGATTACTGATGAACATTTAAAAAAAAATACTTACCCACTGAACGAGTTGAAAGTAATAATATATTAAGTAATCCGGATAATTCACATTTAGGTTGTCACACTGTTTAGTATATATAGTGTCCAAGGGTTAGAAACAATGCGTTGGTTAGAGCATGACAAGTTCACTAGGTTAGCACAGGTAACGTGAGACGCGGGTGTTGCCTCCACTCACACAAGTTAGCAATCCCCCTCCCACACACACAAATTAACAACCACCCACACACACACATACACAAGTTAACAACCGCTTCCTATATTACACACAACAATATAAAAAAAAAATGAGCAGCAGCACCTCCCTCCAGCACACGTGTACGCCACACACTGCTCTACTCCCGCCGCAACACCTCCCTCCTCGCTACCTGCAGGTGGAGGAGGGAGGGAGAAACGAGCGGGAGGGGAAGGGGGAAGAACAGAGGTGGAGGGGAAGGAAGGAAGGGGGAGGAGCCGCGATGCGGTCAGGAAGGAAGTGGAATCCCCAAGTGTGTCTTGGCCACTCACCCGCCACCCACAACCACAGACAGGTACTGTCAGAGTACACCCCACACACACACTGAGGGAGGTACCGCCTCTAGCACTGAGGACCCACAGCCTCGGAAATGATAATAAACCTTCTTCAGGAGAAAATGTGAAGTGTGAATAAATGGAGTGAACACATGGACTCCAGGCTGAGACTGATTACCTCAAACTCACCCTCATCTTCCACCTTTCTCTGTATTGGACTGAAGAAGCCACTGGCGGGCGAAACGTTCCCAGAATAAAGAAACCCAAATGTTGCCCAAGTGTTTCATTTATCAAGATGTGGAGTACACACTGTGAGGAGCAGTAACTAGGAAACTGTGGAAGCCGAGGCAGCTGAAGCCGGCTGGACACTAGCGCCACGCATACGCCGGCTGAGTTACACGACCTACTCTACCGGCTGGAGCAGGCACGTAGGTAACTACAATCAGCAACTCTGGTAGACTATGGAACGGTAAGAAGCTCCTTACATGAATAATGAAGAGGTGGTTGCATACACTGGTGTGTGCCGGGAAGACCTGATCATGTAAAGAGGATTAGTGACTGCCACCACCCACCACCCAGTCCCCCACCCACCACACCCACTACAGCTCGAGGCACTGTAAGTCTACCTGAAATATTTACAATAAGTACCATGGAAATTCCTGAAATAAATCTGGTTACCAACGGCTGTTATCAATACATAGTTACCAACGGCTGTTATCAATACATGGCTACCAACTGTACATACTACAGAATTAATGGCTATAAGGTGATATTCTTTATGTTATGTCAGGAGAAATGAGGCAGTAAAAGAGAATGAATTAGGGAAGAAGAGCAACATCCTGAGGATAACAAACAAAACAAATACTTTAAAGATAAGAACAGCAGCAGCAGCAGCAGCAGCAGCAGCAGCAGCAGTAGCCTATGGTCAGTCACAGGTGAGCTTAGGTAAGATTCGTCAGGAAAGAGGACAAGTGTTTCCTGACGCTGGGTCTTAGTCATATGATGACCCACCACCGGAGCTTTTGGTCATCTGACCGAGGCCTTCCGCTGGCCTATCAGTCCAACTCTTTAAAAATTAAGATTATAATTTTTATATGTATATATCGCTCATTCACAACAACAACCCAAATTTTATAAGTACACCAATGATGCTTAAATCACTGAAAACAATATGTGTCATGTGGTGCGTGAGGGAAGGCTTCATCCTCAAGCCAGAGGCTCCTGATGACGCACAAGATATAAACAAACACAGAATGAACAGTGACAAAAACAACAAAAGGAAAACAAGTGTGCCTGCGGATGCTGTAAAAACGTCAAAGGTCGCTGGAAGAACCTCAAATGAGACACTACAACTCAAGAACCTCAAATGAGACACTACAACTCAAGAACCTCAAATGAGACACTACAACTCAAGAACCTCAAATGAGACACTACAACTCAAGAACCTCAAATGAGACACTACAACTCAAGAACCTCAAACAACCACAAATTATGTCTGGAAGGGCAGGAAAAACTCTACACAGGTTACAATGATGCTAGACACACCAAGAGACAGTCACGTGAGGTCGGCAATGGAAAAAAAACATGAGAAAAATTGATAAATTAGACACGTGCAACACTTGAGAATCTTTACTGTGGAAACATTTCGCCCCATAGTGGCTTCATCAGTCCAATACAAAGAAGAATAGTTGAAGATCAAAAGGAGTCTGAGGAAATCAGTGCCTCAGCCTGAAGTCGACGTATCAGTCCATGAATCTTGATAAGAATGATTCTTATTAAGACTGATGGACTAATTAAATTAACTCCAGGCTGAGGGACTGATTTCTTCAAGCTCCTTTTTATCTTCAACTATCCTTCTCTGTATTGGACTGATGAAGTCACTGTGTAGCGAAACGTTTCCTCAATAAAGATTCCCATGTTGCACAAGTGTCTCATTCTTCAACTTGTTGGTTTTGTAAACCATTTATACACATTTTTAATCAGAAATAAACAAAGAATTCTAAGAGGCTGCAATACGCTGGTCAGGCGCTCCAGGTATGCTTCAACAAGTAGCTGCTGTGACTCACGAAATCTCAATAACACGATTGTAAACAAACCAGGGAACGGGTGGGGTTTGAAACCCATGGCGACTCACTCTCTATGGGTTCAAAACCCACTCGTTCTGTTTTTTTTTTTTAAGTGGATACTAGACTTTCACGCCGAGAAAATGCAAGGCGATGAGGTTGGATATGCCTTTACCTTTGATGAGTCTCGAGAGTTTTTCTACTTAAGGAGCCCGGCCATGGGCCAGGCTCATCTGGTGTTAGCCTGGTCAACCAGGCTGTTGCTGTTGGAGGCCCGCTGACCCAAATATCCATCACAACCAAGTTGATCTGGCACCTGGTGAAGATACTTGTCCAGTTTCCTCTTGAAGACTTCTACACTGGTTCCAGCAGTGTTTCTTGATATCTTCTGGTAGGATGTTGAATAATCTGGGGTCACGGATGTTGATACAGTGTTCCCTTATGCGTTCCCACACCCCTGCTTTTCACTGGGCTTATCTTGCACTTCCTCCCATATCTCTCACTCCAGTATGTTATGGCAGTGTGCAGATTTAGGACCAGGCCCTCGAGTACTTTCCAGGTATATATTATCATGAATCTCTCTCTCCTTCTCTCCAGTGAGTACATATTTAAGACTTTAAGGCGTTCCCAGTAATTTAAATACTTTACTGGCACTATACGAGCCTTAAACGATCTTTGTATTTGCTCCAGTACCTTGACCTGTGTGAACCCTCAACATTCTTGGCAATACAAAATAAATACAACACATATACCTAAAAGCCATGAAAAGGCCAAATAATAAAAACGAAAGATATCAACTCAAACAAAACACACAATGCAAATACTGTCACGCCAAATTCAAATCACCCGCATGAGACAAGCCATGAGGATGGGAACAGATGGGAGGGAGACCTCTCACAGAACTGCATAACATCGGCAGAATGTGCAAATCTGGCAAATGCAAGAATGACATTCGTCAATCTGAAGAAGACGTTATACAAAATTATTTACATACTCATGTTCAGTAGCGGAGTATGCAGCGCCAGTATGCAACCTTAACAACATCAAATATACTCTGAAAACGTTCAGAAGTATGCCACAAGGATTGTACTAGGAAAAAAAAAAAGAGATGAGACATGAAGACAGAATAACAGACCTAAATTTTATATTAGTAGAGAACAGAAGAGATATGGGAGACACGATAACAACATAAAAGATCCTTAGTGGATAGCGGGAGACACGACACGGGAGGGAAGAGTCTAACACAAGAAATACAGACTAGAATATCAACTGAGCCAGAGGGACGTAAGAAATAATTATTTCTTTGTAAGGACTGTCAGCAAATGTAATAATGTATTATGAAGACATATAGTGGAAGGTAACTCAATACACGGAATAAAACACGATAATTACAAGGCCCTACAGGTCCGGGAGTATGTAGGTACGCCAGATATTCTGCGATGATAAAAAGTAAAGCCTAAGAGCTAGAGCACAACCCACACAGTCATAGCAACAAGGTGGGTTTACACCAGTGGTTCCCAACTTTTTCACCACCAATGACCCCTTTTATTTAAATTATTTTTTCCCACGGACCCCAGGTTTTTAAAAGGTTCGATTCGGCAGCCCATAAAATAAGTTTAATAGTTTAAAAAAAAGCGTCTAAAAAATTAGACGCTTTTTTTAAAATCGTTAGTCTTAGGCTGTGAAATTTTGAAAGCTTATCTTTGAGTCTCATCGTAAGTAATTATACATTTTGCACTGCAGTCTCTCAAAATTCTGAACTTAGCTCACGGACCCCCAGTACCGCGAACCCCCAGGGGTCCGCGGACCACAGGATGGGAACCACAATTGCATACTCGAAAGAATACTGGACAAATATTTATTCACAAATAAAGTACAAGAGAGCTGAAAAGGGATCTAAGAGGACGTACTAAGAGCTACAAGCACTGGAAACTTCACAACTGACAATAACAAGCACAGAAGACGAGACAATAAGAAGGCAACGCTGATGCTGTTCCCACAAAGAGTTGATATCATACACCAGAGAGAAGAGACAAGAGAGGTAGTACAGTTAAAACTTGAGACCTGCTTGTGTCCTCAAGGTCGCCAACACCTGAACAAATCAAGGTGGCCACCCCCTGAACAAGGTCACCAATACTTGAACAAGGTCACCAATATTTGAACAAGGTCACCAACACCTGATCAAAGTCACCAACAATTAAGCAAGTTCGACTACAAACTAGTGAACACTGCTGATTCAAACTTTACAACACAAAATGTGCTTCAGAATACGCCACGTCACACTGCCTGCGTGATACACAATAATAATGATCTCGGATACAACGTAAATATAACTCGCTTTTAATAACCTATAAACATCAGAAATACATGTTGTGAATTAATGTGGGACTAAAGTATTCTTGCTTGTCAGTATAAGACTTTCTTCACGTCAGTAACGGCAGAGGGTTAACCCAGGATAACTCACGAAAGCCAAGCAGTATTGGCTGGTGGGCGGTGACCTTAGGTCACCACCCACTCAAACACAGACAAATGTGGTCCCTATTTATAAAAAAAATGGGACAGAAAAGAGACCCTGAATTGCAGGCCAGCATCACTAACATGCATACTGTCAAAATATGCTGTTAGAAGATGCTCTACAGAAAACCTGCCTGAATTTAAGACAGGGTTGAGAAGATTGCATTTTCTTGGACTATAGGAAAACATTTGAGTAGACCATACCAGAAATTAGTCCAGAAATTCGAAGAACAAACAGGGTGAAAAAGCAGAGTTGCAGTGGGTCAAGGAGTACCTAATTGACACAGGAGTAATATTAAGCAATATCAGAAAGGGAGAGAATAACGAGTGGATTTCCCCAAGGATCAGTGTTAAATTTAAAAGTCTACAGGTCAGTAATGGCGATCAAAGTGGTCTAGGAGGCGGGGCCAGGAGCTAAGTATCGACCCCCGCAAAGACAAATCAGAGAGTACACAAAATTCGACTAACAAGTCTACTAATTCATAATTATCTACACAGTAATAGGAGAAAAGAGGCAGTAAGAAGACTTGACTAAGTCTCGTCTGGATGTCCAACACAAGTCCTTTCGGTTGTGAGACGGAAACTATACCACTTGTCTACTCGTCTAAATATTTAATAGTTATACATTAACTGTAAAAATACTACTATACTCGACGTCAAATATAATTCCATACAATTTTTGAAGGAAACACTTGTCCTGTTTCCTGACAAACATTACCTGACCTGACCTGACCTAACTTAACCTAACCTAACCTGACTACGTTTTTTTCTTTATCCGATGCTTAACATTTCATTAAGGTAGAATTTTGATTGAGGTTAGTTGCACTTTCACCCACTTCCATTATGAGACATTCATCAACATAAAATTCTACTATCTGTTTTTAACTTTCCATTAAACAGTGTTTACTCTACACAGTTTACACGAACCCGCCTGTAATCATCATAATTTTCTATTTAACAATTTTGCATCATCAAAAAAAAAAACATTTTTTAACTCTTTATATCATCTGGTCAGTTTATATATTGATTAAAAACATCTGGGCCAACACCCCAGAAACTTTCTTCCGGACAGAAGTTTCTTCTCTACGCCTCTTATATTTTGAGACTCATTAATTTCACCAGGAACTCTTAAAAATACTTTGAAAAAAATACTCATCACTCACTCAGAGATGAGTGACGTGGGGTCATCTCTGAGCGTTGAACAGGTTACGTTAAGTAAGGTTTGTCAGGAAAACACGACAAGTGTTTCCTTACGCGGGTCTTAGTTATACGATGACCCACCGCTGCAGCTTCTGGTCATCTGACCGACGTCTTCCACTGGCTTACCCGTCCACCTCATTAAAAATTATGGTTTTGATTAGTTGAACAAGCAGGTTGGGCGACGTGTTAGTGTTGGACAGGAAGGTTGGATGACGTGTTAGTGTTGGACAGGCAGGATGGGCGACGTGTTAGTGTTGGACAGGAAGGTTGGGTGACGTGGGGTGTGGTAAACGGTGAATGTATTGGTCAAGTGCAGGCAGACAGCCATTAGTGTCTAGGCTTGTTACAAGTGCGCATGAAATAGATCATTTTTATTGTCAGTAATGAGAGGATGACAACACATGGAGGCATCACCTGTCAGTCTTCATAAAGCTTTGACAGGCGGGTGGTGGAGTGGATGCTGAGTGTTGGTGACACAGAGGAGTGCTGAAGGAGGCAGTCTTTGAATACATGATTTGGAAAAATAGACAAGTTGATAAATGAGACACTTCTGCAACATTTGCGTATATTAATCTGGAAACGTTTCGCCCGCCAGTGGCTTCTTAGTGCAAGCAACGAGGGATGGAAAGACAATCTTAGTGAGAGTGATGAGCGGCAGAGTATCTGCAGTATGATCAGCTGTCAGCCGCACAAGATCATACAAAACTGGAATAGGCGGTAAAAATCCTCTTCCGCTTCCTGGGAAAGACGATGTTTCGACAGACAAGGTAAATATAGAGGTCTAGCAAGAGCAGGAAAGGAGGCCAAGAATCAAATACTGACACGAAGGAATAAGTAAAGAGGAAGTGGGGCGAGTAGGGGGATAGTGTAAGAGATGAGAGACGAGATGGCAGCCTCTGGAGAATGGGTCAAGGCTGTCTGGACAAATACCTGATCTCACCAGCATCACGACTCGACGAAGGCCTTCATCATTGTCTTGCATAAATTCATGAAGTGATAGATTGAAGTCAAAGTAAGAGTGATCGTGAGGCTTCTTAACGCCTACGATATCTGCAGTGACACTGACTGACGTTGAATTGAATTACACCACCTATGATTTGCAAGACCTGCATCAATGTGTGGCCCACGTTCACGTTACGATGGTCCGGGTCACAGCGCTCTTCAAATATCACAACTTCCTCGCTCTCAGGAGACCGTGGACGACACTTTTCGTGTGCGATTCGATTAGGCACTCTCTGGATAGCCATAAAACTGACAGACAGACACAGACACTAGCTGCCTAGGCAGCAATACTCGATATAATAAACTAGGTCTAGACTGTATGACGACACCATGAATACTCCCAGGTGTTTATGGATGAAACGCGCGTCCTAAGGCTGGCTCTTAGTCCTGGCGAAGCTTACTACACAGTGATCCCTTCCGAACATACTCGAGCGACAGCATATAGTCATTATGTTATCCTCCATGTCTTCCTGCTTCTGAACCGTTAGTTACTAAGCAAAGAATAACCTGGATAAGGGAATGAGTTGGGCAGAATAAACCCGGCCAGGAATGGAATGGCAGTTTGCTCTGAAAAAATGAGAGATCAATCAGCCTACGAATAAATATGAGGCAGAACAAATAACCTGGGAATGAGTATCGAGGACAAGGCATGTAAAGTTATACATGAATGATATGCACTACGGACAAGATGAACAAGTAGACGCATGTGTAACACCTGGGTATCTTTCAAGACTACGGTGCTCTTCACAGACTCCAAGGCCGAGGGACTGATTACCTCGTCTGTTATATATAGTTCTACTGTCTTCCCATTATTTCCTTGAATTTGTATTGCTAGAGCCACTGGAGGGCGAAACGTCTACAAAATAAAGATACTCAGATGTTGCACATGTGTCTAATTCTTCATGTAAAGTTAGTTGGGGAATGAAAGGAAAATGTTGACGGAATACTGGATTAATGAATGCTGGGTGCAGGGAGGACACACCTTCTGTGAATGATGTAGGAAAAGAGTCTGGAATTGTGGAGGGAAACAGAGCCTGGGAATGCTTGTGGAGGGAGACAACGCGGTCTGGGAACCAGCTGATAGGAATTAGAACGTCCAAGAATCATATGAATTCCTACATTCTGCCATCTCCTTTCTGAGTGTAATAAGCGAATAAACAACTGGAAGAGCAACTGCAACAAGATCAATAAAATTACAGAGTGAATTACATTTTTTAAAACAAAGTTATTACACCAATAATGGTACTCGTCGCAGTACATATGTACTCTCTTGTTTATAATGCAGTACTCCTTCAGGGTAACCCTAACATCTGCTCTAGAAAAATACCTTAATTTACTGCCCACATCACCCAGTAAAACACTTCAATAACTGCAGAGTGTTTATAACAACACGCTAAATGTCCGCTCTAAAGTGAAGGAGAGACACTACACTGTATACAAATACGTATATAATATCTAGGTACTCAAAGAACCAGAGCGAAGGAATACGAGAGGCGGCACAGAGTAAATTCAATGAAAAGTTGAGACGCCATAGACAGAAGTATAGTGAACTTTCAACATCAGAACTCCATGAAGAAAACTTTCACCTTTATTGACATGTTTTGTAGATTCCTAGCCTCTTGAGCCCTATCATACCTGCGTTAGCTGCAAATAAAACCCACAAGCTCCAGAACATTTTTTTTTTATTATTTCGACGACGTTTCGCACTGTGTAGAGCATATGATAAAACTCGAAGCAAAGCGAAACGTTGTTTCAATAAAAGTTTACTCCGTAATTTGTTTCTGTCAGAAATATGACGTTTCATGGTAAATACAGCAACTAAAAACACACACACACACACACATTACTGGAACAACACAGGTACTAAGCACGAGCACAAGAAAACAAAACCAAGACAAGACTAGGACTAGCACTTCAGCAGTAAGACCAGAGTGCAGTGATACACAGCGAGATACATGTTTCCTTCACTCCCACCGCCACTCCGGCTGAGTGATCATGACGGATGAGTGGACAATGATGAATGCTTGGAAGCAGAGGAACGACCTACATGTGTGTACTCAGTGAGGTGTGTTTGCAGAGGGTGAATGTCAGCTACTGACTTCGCCTCTTAAGCTACGCTGACTAACATTACTGGCTTCTGGCTTCTGAAGAGGCACCTAAGTTCCCTCGTCTTCTAATAACTTGTTTATTTTTCCACTATAATCTACCTTGTCCATAATTACTATCACATTTGCTTTGTTTCGTAAGGTGAAGTCTAGGATGTTTCCTTAATTCATGGTATAACTTAACAAATCTTTGAGGACAATGTGTTGCAGAGGTCTAAGTTTTGCTCAGACCTCTGCAACACAATTGTCATCAAAGATTTGTTAAGTTATACCATGTATTAAGGAAAGATCCTGGACTTCACCTTACGAAACAGACAAAGCAAATGCGATAGTAACTATGGACAAGGTAGATTATAGTGGAAAAATAGACAAGTTATTACAAGACGAAGTAACTTAGGCGCCTCTTAAGAAGCCAGAAGCCAGTAATGTTAGTCAGCGTAGCCTGTTGTGCTCGATCATATATACATATTCTTCAAGCTGTGTACAGATATACCTTCACTACTTCCGTATCCCGTTCATTCCACTTTCTTAAGACACCAAAGAGTGAAAAAGTACTTCTTAACGTCATGGTTCATGTATTTCTCAAGGTTCCATGCCCTCTGACTCTTGGTTCCAAAAGGCTCTTCCTATCTCAATTCAGTTTTGGATCTTGTACGTCGCAATTAATCTTCTTTAGACGTCGTCTCATCTGGGTGGTGAGTGTGTTCGCTTGGTTCCTCATCACAGTGCGCACACCTCACCTCTGGTACTACTCTGACTGCAGAATTTTTAGACCTTTTCAAAGCTTCAGAAGGTGTTTGATCAATTCTTCATTAAGGTCCCTGAAAGCAATCTTGAGATTCACTAAGACGTCAAGTGTTGCGTTGACTGTGATGTTTACTCCCAGATTCCTGCCTTTCTGTGTTCCAAGACTACTCAGCCTGTTACCAGTAGATCTCAAACACTGATCAACCAGTCTGTTGGTTCTTGTATCTCGTAGACCGTCGAAAAAAAAATCACAGTCTGACTAATCAGTCAGCAAGAACATTTCAAGTTCTTGCTGCCTATTTGTGTTCAAGAGGAAACTAGATTACTACCTCCTTTAAGTGCCGAATCAACCAGACTGTGATGAATATGTGGGCCAACGGGTCACAAACAGCAACAGATTGGTTGAACCAGAAAAACCTAGACCAGGGCCAGGCTCTGGGGGTCGAAAAAAAACTATAGAAACAGGTATATTACAGATATCTGTGATCTGTTACGAGGTTCCTTCCACTCTGGTATCCAGGACACAAGCAAGGCTTTTTTCTGTTGAACCCTTGGTAAACCAGGCTGTTGGTGCCGGCGGCCCACAGGCCCATCACAACCAGGCTGATTAGGAATTTGCATCAGATGGCGATCCACTTTCCTCTTGAAAATCTCTAGCTTCGTTCCGGCAATATTTCTGACCTCTGTTGATAGCAGGTTAATTAAACTTAAGCCACGGATGTTGACACACTGTTTTCTAATTATGCTTATGGCACAGCCTGAAGTTTGTAATTTCTCTTAATACATATTATACTCCATCTCTGGTCTCTCATTTCCTTCCATAAATTGCATGATCTTCTACTTAATAAAATATAACTCAAGCGGCCACTTGCTTGACAGCCCCTCCAACCTGTCAGTCATCTGGAGGACATTTCTGTCCTCTCCCCGTCGTATTCTTAACAGATTTACATTATCCGGAAACGGAAACAAAACAAACGCGCACACACACATAGTCTGGAAAGTGATGTAGTGGAGGCAGGATCCATACATAGCTTTAAGAAGAGGTATGATAAAACTCATGGAGTAGGAAGTGTGACCTAGTAGCGGCCAGTGAAGAGACGGGGTCCAGGAGCTGTGAATCGACCCCTGCAACCACAACTAAGTGAGTACACACACACACACACACACAGCCATCAGGTCACTAACATTCGTCCTGAACAGATCTTAGTGCTGATCTTTAGGGAACCCCACTTGTTACCCTCTCCTATTCTCACACCTTCTCCCTTATTATAAAACACCTTGCTTTTAGGTACTCACTTATAAATACCAATATTTTCCGTTTGATCCATGCAAACGTTTCTAGCCTGTGTCAGTCAATGGTGAGGAACCGCATCAGATGCCTTCTAGCAGTCCAGGAAGATGCAGTCTACTTCATCCCTGTCTCTCTCACGACGTCAATAACTCAGACAACCTCAACTAGGTTGGTCAGACAGGATCTGAGGACCCTGAATCCGTGTTGATCTCCAGTGAGGCGCACACTGGTGCACCTTGTTAGCAATAATTGGAGTGTGTAAAAATAGCAGAGTGGAAGGCACCTTCAATCAAGATTGGGAAACGACAGTGAGACGAGTGTCTTCAAGAGAGAGGAGGGGGAGGGAACAAGGTACCTAGATGTAAGTCTGGAGAAGAGGAGGGGTAAACAGGGCATCTCGAGATGGGTATCAGATATCTAGAGATGGGTATCAGGTATCTAGAGATGGGTATCAGGTATCTAGAGATGGGTATCAGGTATCTAGAGATGGGTATCAGATATCTAGAAATGGGTATCAGGTATCTATAGTAGGGTAAACAGGGCACCTAGCGGTGGATCTAGAGAAGGGAGAGGAGTAAACAGGAAAACACGAGTGCTTTCACGTGCTTACACACACATCTTCAGAGGAATAATAAGAAGAGGCAAGATAAACATATTTTATGTGATACTACTGTGAGGTGATACCTCATTCAGGAAGCACTCAAGTGAGGTGATACCTCAGAGTGCGAGCTCTTGGTGTGTACGCAGTGTACATAAGAAGTACCAGATACCGAACTGCCGTCCTTCACTTGCACGTCCTGAGGTACCCAATAGAACTGTGTGTTCGTTCAACCCTAGGTGTTACTCAGGCCACTTGTATGCCGACACAACACAGGCCTCGTGGATACACCACCACAGAAGTGTTGAGTTGGGTTCCGACATGTGTTCAAGCACTGACAGAAGTGTCCATCATTCCTGATCATGAAGTCAGAATTCACTGTAAACAAACACAGTGGCTAAGTGATCCAGTTATCTAGAAATTTAAAAACAGGCTTCTTGGACTGGATTCAACTAATGACTTGATTGGATCACTAACTAATCAGTCATACACCTTCACATACACCCTCTATTCTACACTAATGTGTAGAATAGAAGGTGTGTGTAGGTGTATGACGGGTGGGTGTATGTTGGGATGGGTCCCGAAGCAAGGCAGCATCAACACGGAGAGTAAACACCATAACACTCTCGTGTTCATGTAACACAGTTCTCTTCACACACGGGAAATCCGTGAAACTGGTTGACACGAGTTAATAGGCAGGGCCCAGGAGATGTGCCTGTCATGAGTGGGTGTACGAGTGATGGTTTCCGGTTTTTTGACCAAAAGGTTTCTTGAACGAGTGAACCTTCTCTCGCGGTGAGCTGTCACAGGTAAGTGTCAGCGGTAGTATCAAACGCAGTATCAATACCAGCGGTAGTGCCAAACGCAGTATCAATACCAGCGGCAGTGCCAACACCAGCATCAGCACCAGAGGAAGTACCAACACAAGCGGAAGTACCAATACCAGCGGCAGTACCAACACCAGCAGGGGAAAGTAGCACTGGCAGGTCAAATAAGGAAACTGGAACTGCAGAGACGAATAAGGAAAATGGCAGGGAAGGGTTAAGGCAGACGAGGGAACAGCAACAGTAGATGGCAGCAAGTGGGTGAAGGTGGTGGGTGAAAGTGGATGTGGGTGTAATGGGTTAATAGTGTGTGGGGTGGGTGGGTGTGGTGGATTACGTAAGAAGCAGGTGGACAACAGCTTGCTTAATATAACTAACTTGAATATACAGTATTGAAAGAAAAAAACACACACACACACACACACACACACACACACACACAGAAGCGATCTCTCGTCCCCCTCGCAAATCTAAGTAAACATAGTATATTTTTTTCAGCGTATGTAAACAGAGTTGATTTAAGTCCCCATAATAGGGACTAAAAACATTCACGATGTTATGTGTACAGGTGAGTGGGTCGCCTAATGTGTACAGGTGAGTGGGTCGCCTAATGTGTACAGGTGAGTGGCTCGCCTAATGTGTACAGGTGAGTGGGTCGCCTAAATGACCCAGATGAACTAGGGAGGCATGAAATCTATCAAAGTAACACCTTCGACCCCTCAAAAACAACTCTAAAACAATTCCATACTTTCATGCTTGGTAAGTGGGCAGCGTCGAGCCCCCAGAGTCAACTTCCTGCCCCTCTGCCACCAGCTAAAACAGGTTTGTCTCACGGAGTCAGAAGCTCTTAAAAATATCCCTCGGTAGATAACATCAGGTAAATGACAGACGAAACATGCGGCCATAAAATGTAAACAAAATATAACTCTGACGAGTCAGATGCCTGGATGTCATTCCAGCACCCACCCTGCCTCTCCCCTACCAGCGGAAATAAGAACTTTTAATAAATCTCTGTTTGTTGATCCACTTATATGTGATTAAGTTTTCTGCTGATCCACTTTTATGTATAATTAAGTTCTTATCTAGGGGTATTATTGTCAGCTTTACTTTGCAGAATCAATTTGAGTGACGTCCCTCAAAGAACCTTTAAAACAGCTTCTGGTCTGCTTGAGGTATAGGGAGGTACCACCTCTGGAACTGTCTTGGGGACCCTCATCCTCAGAGAAAATATTTATATTAACCATGACTAGCAAATATGTCTAACTGCATTTAATAAAAATAAAAAAAACTTGTCTTCCTGTATATTTCAATATGCTTTTTAAGTGAATATATTTAAAGTCGACCAAATTTAATATTTGCGGTGAATTAAGTATATTAATTTCATGATTTTTTTAGACCTTCTCGAGAAATGCCTTCAACAATGAATTTAAGCCGGGCTAAAAAAAATCCCTAGTAGGCTACCAGTGGGTAACCTACTGGTGTTCTAACAGAGGGTAACCTACTGGTGTTCTAACAGAAGGTAACCTACTGGTGTTCTAACAGAAGGTAACCTACTGGTGTTCTAACAGAAGGTAACCTACTGGTGTTCTAACAGAAGGTAACCTACTGGTGTTCTAACAGAAGGTAACCTACTGGTGTTCTAACAGAAGGTAACCTACTTGTGTTCTAACAGAGGGTAACCTACTGGTGTTCTAACATAGGCAATCTACCAGTGTTCTAACAGAGGCTAACATAGATACAACAGGAATGAGAGGCGCGGGTACTGCATATTCCTGGAGTGTTGGACGGTGTTTGACACTTCGTCACACCAGAGACCTGGCCACCCACTAGGCCAGGCACGGACGATGGAAAAAAACTACCACAATTTACTACAGTATACTTAATGGAAGGGAGGCAGTAATTGTAAGGGAGAGCATATCAGGATGGGCAGACTTAACGAGTGGGGTCCCTGTAGAGTCAGTACTGAGATGTTAGATACTGTTCTTTGTGGATGATTTAAAACTTAGGGAAATTAAAAACTGGAGAAGACATGGAAAGGCTACAAGTCGGCTTGGCCAGACCACATATTAATACACACACAAATGGCTATTGGATTTCTATCACAGGAAGTACAGAGTTAACAAAACCGGGAAAGGTCTTAGACAGGGTATACACTGGGGGAACAAAAGCTGCAAGCCTCTAACAAGAAGGACCTCGAGTTCTCCAACAGAACCATCAAACAAATCAAGGAAGGTGCACATAAACAGAGCAGCGTCGGCGGTATATGCTCGCCACACAAACATAAGAATGACATTTATGAACCTGAGCAAAGTAACTGAAGACTATATGCGAAAATTATCATACATGTCAGACTAGAACGCACTGGTGCTGCTTGTAGCTTACATCTGATCAAGCACGTCAGACGGAGCCACACCTGTACCTAGGTCATGCCGCCCTCTCCTGTCCGAGGTCCCATGCAGATCCCATGGAAGGCGCTGGTTGCTATAGACTGCAGGACCATGGAAGTCGGAATCCACTAAGGAATGTATAACATTTAAGCAAACATATCAAGAAACACGAAAAAGAAGAGAGATTCACAACGAGACAGCTGAGATGGTTGGCCACACGGAGATAAAAGAAGTCGCCCTAACTTACAGGATAGAAGACCCGGGGAGACATGATAACCTGTGAGATACTCAGGACGGCTTGACAGGGCACAGACAAACTGAAAGACTTAGATCGCAAGCAATGATACAAGTTCAGACCGCAAGTGGGACACGGGGACATCAGGAATTACATCTTCAGCCTCAGGATTGTCACTTAACATATATATATGTATATATATATGCAAAACAACAACGGGGAGTAGAATGATAGCTCATTCTACTCCCCGTGGTTGTTTTGCATCCTGTATCGCTTGGTTTGCGATATTTGCTTAAAATATATATATATATATATATATATATATATATATATATATATATATATATATATATATATATATATATATATATATATATATATATATATATATATATATATATATATATATATATATATCATCAACAGCAACACTGCGACTAGGCAATGAGTCGGACCCATGCTGCTTTGGCCCGCCTCATGGTGAGCGAAAACTCATGACGCTCTAGTACATGTGCATGGTATACAGTCCTAGCTGACATCAATGACATACTACTATATAGAAAGCCCCTTGTTATGCAGAGCATTTCGGGCAAATTAGGTCCTTGTCCCAGGATGCTACCCACACCAGTCGACTAACTCCTAGGTACCCATTTTACTGATGGGTGAACATAGACAACCGGTGTAAAGAAACACGCCCAATGTTTCTACCCACGCTGGGAATCGAACGCAGACCCTCGCCGTGTGAAGCGAGAGCTTTAGCGATCATGGCACTGGGGCACTGTAAACTAAGATAAGGAGGGCATTGGAGTGAAGGGCATCTGGATCTGTGGTGGTCTGATGAAGGACAGTAAAGTTTATTCTTAAACTAGAAATGACATATCTGACGCCGAGATATGTTAATAACGTAGCGGGTATAACCAGTTAGGAGGGTGGGATGGGGGGATGTTAGCCTCCAGCAGGGGTGGTGAAGGTGAGCTGCTCCTGCACCTCTCTGGAATAACTGATCCATCCACAGCACCAGCACCACCATCACCACCAGACGGAGCACTACCACCACCAGCACCACCATCACCACCAGACGGAGCACTACCACCACCAGCAACACCACCACCACCACCACCAGGAGCACTACCACCACCAGCAACACCACTACCCACCACCAGCAGGAACACTACCACCACCAGCAACACCACCACCACCACCACCAGCAGGAGCACTACCACCACCAGCAACACCACCACCACCAGCAGGAGCACTACCACCACCAGCAACACCACCACCACCAGCAACAGCTGCAGTACCAGTAACATCAATACTAACACCAGCAGCAGCAGCACTACCACCAGCAGGAACAGCAGCAGCACCAGCAGAAGCTTGTCTCGTGTTGACACTATAATCACCAGCTGTGTCATCTATTCTTTACTACCTACCCACCTTCTTAACAACATCCTAACTTAACTACCCATCTTTCTGCCAACATCCTAACTTAACTAACAACCCATCTTCCTAACTCAACTAACTACCAATCTTCCTACCAACATCCTAACTTAACTAACTGCCCATCTTCGTACCAACATCCTAATTTCTGAACCTACAATCTGTACTGTCTCGTGTATCTTTCAGACTTGGTACAGGACACAGGAGCCATCGTGGTTGTACTGACGCAGAGGAGCGAGCGGGTGTGGGAGTACCACCTCTCTAGCCTAGCTTCCAAATCACACAAGATGAAGTACAAGCACCTAATGTCTTCACAGACCTAACACTCACCTAACAAGAGTACAGCCACCTAATAACCTCCTCCTATCCACCTAAGATCATCTAGCAACCTAGAATCACTTTGCAGTTCGCCAAAACTTGTACACTATTTTGAATCATCTGCCACTTAAGAACAAAACTGACACGTTACTACCGAACATAAATCCCCAAAAATCACTTCGTAAGACACGTCACTCGCCATCAACTGTACACCCTAAATCACCTAGAAAATTCTAAGCAACAACTGGCCAACCTAGAGCAATTTGCTTTCTACTAGAAGCTACCCCACGCTAACTAGACACCACAACCACCACCTAGATTTTAGAATGACCCAACACGCAAAACTAGAAATCCGAAATCAGCTTCAATATGAAGTCTCAAACTACCCAGGTTTACAGGGTATACATACCCGTGAAACGATGTGGTGGCAGGGGAAGTGGAATATTCAAATGGCTTTAAGAAGAAATCCAAATATTCTTCCTCAAGCCTTGTTATCCGCTTCTCAGAGGCTGTGGGTCCCACAATTTGCACTAGAGGTGGACCCCAGAAGTGTATACACCTCAGGTATATACAGAAATTCAATTTCTATTTCAGAGATCAAATGTGAGAACTAATAAAGTCTCTTTACCACGAAACATCCCAGTACAATGTCATAACCCGCATAGTGTCTCTTATTAACAAACACGAGATTAATGTGAATATAATATAATGGTATGGAGCAGAACTCTCCCCAAGGCTGAGGGACTGACCACCTCAAAACTGCGTCTTCCAAGGTGATGGACTGATTAACATAAGAACATAAGAACATAAGAAAGGAGGAACACTGCAGCAGGCCTGTTGGCCCATACTAGGCAGGTCCTTCACAATCCGTCCCACTAACAGAATATTTGCTCAACCCAATTTTCAATGCTACCCAAGAAATAAGCTTTGACAATTCTACCCACTCATGCGCGAGTCCCACTCAAATCCAACCCCTCTCACTCATGAATTTATCCAACCTAAATTTGAAACTACCCAAGGTCATAGCTTCAATGACCCTA
Organism: Cherax destructor; assembly: GCA_009830355.1. NCBI lineage: Eukaryota > Metazoa > Arthropoda > Malacostraca > Decapoda > Parastacidae > Cherax > Cherax destructor. The sequence continues at coordinate 2,739 of WNWK01004412.1, read as the reverse complement.
CTAGGCAGACTGTTCCACTCATCAACTACCCTATTTCCAAACCAATATTTTCCTATATCCTTTCTAAATCTAAACTTATCCAATTTGAATCCATTATTGCGGGTTCTCTCTTGAGAGATATCCTCAAGACCTTATTTATATCCCCCTTATTAATACCCATCTTCCACTTATATACCTCGATCATGTCTCCTCATTCTTCGTCTTACAAGTGAATGTAATTTAAGGGTCTTCAATCTTTCTTCATACGGAAGATTTCTAATGCTATGAATTAACTTTGTCATTCGTCGCTGAATGTTTTCTAACGAATTTATATCCATTCTGTAAAATGGAGACCAGAACTGAGCTGCATAATCTAGGTGAGGCCTTACTAATGATGTATAAAGCTGTAATATAACCGCTGGACTTCTGTTGCTTACACTTCTTGATATAAATCCCAGTAATCTATTTGCTTTATTTCTTACGCTTAGGCATTGCTGACTTGGTTTGAGGTTGCTGCTTACCATAACCCCCAGATCCTTTTCGCATTCTGTACGGCTGAGTTCAACATTATTAAGCTGGTAGGTGCTAGGTTATGAACATTCCCGAGCTTTAGAACTTTGCATTTATCTACATTGAACTGCATCTGCCATTTTTCTGACCAGGAATTGAGTTTGTCTAAATCCTCCTGAAGTTCCGTGACATCTACGTCTGAATCGATTATCCTACCTATCTTCGTGTCATCAGCGAATTTGCTCATATCACTAGTAATTCCCTCGTCAAGGTCATTTATATATATTATAAACAACAACGGGCCTAAAACCGATCCCTGTGGAACGCCACTTGTTACAGATCCCCACTCAGATTTAACCCCATTAATGCACACCCTCTGCTTCCTATTGGTGAGCCATGACTCGATCCATGAACATAAGAACATAAGAAAGGAGGAACACTGCAGCAGGCCTGTTGGCCCATTCTAGGCAGGTCCTTCACATTCCATCCCACCAACAGAATATTTGTTCAACCTCAATTTTCAATGCTACCCTAAAAAAAGCTTTGATAATTTTATTTACTCATGTGCAATTCCTACTCAAATCCAACCCCTTTCACTCATGAATTTATCCAACCTAAATTGAAACTACCCAAGGTCCTTGCTTCAATAACCCTACTAGGCAGACTGTTCCATTCATCAACTACCCTATTTCCAAACCAATACATAAGAACATAAGAACATAAGAAAGGAGGAACACTGCAGCAGGCCTGTTGGCCCATACTAGGCAGGTCCTTCACAATCCGTCCCACTAACAGAATATTTGCTCAACCCAATTTCAATGCTACCCAAGAAATAAGCTTTGACAATTCTACCCACTCATGCGCGAGTCCCACTCAAATCCAACCCCTCTCACTCATGAATTTATCCAACCTAAATTTGAAACTACCCAAGGTCCTAGCTTCAATAACCCTACTAGGCAGACTGTTCCACTCATCAACTACCCTATTTCCAAACCAATACTTTCCTATATCCTTTCTAAATCTAAACTTATCTAATTTGAATCCATTATTGCGGGTTCTCTTGGAGAGATATCCTCAAGACCTTATTTATATCCCCTTGTTAATACCCATTTTCCACTTGTATACCTCGATCATGTCTCCCTCATTCTACGTCTTACAAGTGAATGTAATTTTAGGGTCTTCAATCTTTCTTCGTAAGGAAGATTTCTAATGCTATGTATTAATTTAGTCATTCTACGCTGAATGTTTTCTAACGAATTTATGTCCATTCTGTAATATGGAGACCAGAACTGAGCTGCGTAATCTAGGTGAGGCCTTACTAATGATGTATAAAGCTGTAATATAACCTCTGGACTTCTGTTGCTAACACTTCTTGATATAAATCCCAGTAATCTATTTGCCTTATTACGTACGCTTAGGCATTGCTGTCTTGGTTTAAGGTTGCTGCTTACCATCACCCCAAGTCCTTCTCGCAATCTGTATGGCTAAGTTCTACGTTATTTAACTTATAAGTGCTTGGGTTATGGACACTCCCGAGCTTCAGAACCTTGCATTTATCTACATTGAACTGCATCTGCCACTTTTCTGACCACGAATTAAGTTTGTCTAAATCTTCCTGAAGTTCTATGACATCTATGTTTGAATCAATTATCCTACCATCTTCGTGTCGTCGGGAATTTGCTCATATCACTAGTAATCCCTCATCAAGGTCATTGATATATATTATAAATAACAATGGGCCTAAGACTGATCCCTGTGGAACACCACTTGTTACAAGTCCCCATTCGGATTTAACCCCATTTATGCACACCTCTGCTTCCTATTGGTGAGCCATGACTCGATCCATGACAGCACTTTTTCCCCAATGCCATGAGCTGCCACTTTCTTTAACAGTCTCTGGTGCGGTACTCTATCAAAAGCCTTACTAAAGTCTAATAAACAATATCGAATTCTTTATCGTGATCAACAGCCTCAAAAGCTTTACTGAAGAAGGTTAATAAATTGATAGGCAGGAACGGCCCTCGTGAATCCATGCTGGGTATCATTAATCAAATTATGGTTATCAGATGGCTTCTAAATATCAGCTATAATTGACTCTAGTAATTTGACGACAATTGAGGTCAGGCTTATTGGCCATAGTTGACGGAGGACTCTGTCCCCTCATTTAAAAATAGAATTACATTAGCCATCTTCCAACATATCAGACACTACACCTGTTTGAAGAGTATAATTAAAATGTTAGATATTGGT